>KN476127.1:24075-93924 GCA_000787095.1 Periophthalmodon schlosseri
GATAGACATCATCTCCACTGCTTACTCGCCCTGTGCCTGGTGTGGGTGCCACTGTGGGAATGGCAGGCAGGGGGATCTCTGCTGGAGGAATGAATGAAAAGGTCTGGCATTTATTAGTCCCACGAACAGAGATATTAATGGGCTTAAACTCGGGCTCCATGGCTTTGATAAACGCCATTTTGGGGGTGCCTTGATGGTCTGAGATCCTGTTGCTCAGAACTGTGATCTGGTCTTTTGGACAGCTGCTCTGCTGGAGACTGTTATTGGTCCACTCCACCACAATGGAGCCACGAGTGATGTTTCTTAGAGTCACTGTGCTGCTGTTGCGATCGCCAAGAGCATACGCCAACTTTTTTGTCAGTAAAATTTTCTTATGGACATCATCGGAGAGGCTTTTAGGATCACCATGGAACCGAGCTGCAAATATGGCAGTCGGTTTATCATTAGATGCCCACTTGTTAACCTGTACTTCAAAGGCATCCATGATACTCTTGCCCCCCTTATCTGTAGCCAACATGAAATACTCGTGCTTGCCCACATGCTGTGCCTCTGGGAGTCCATACAGCAGCTGGATTGTGCTGTTGAACTGTATCCAGGAAGTCTCACTCACAGCTTCTTTGGGTGTCCTCTTCAAGGTTAGGCGCAATTTATCAGCTGTCCCATCTTCAATGTCATAAAAAGTATCAGTTGGGATTTTAACCTCAAAGTAGGTACCAACCCAAGCATTAACCTGGTCTATGGGGTTACGGATCTCTGGACTTCTGTTTTCTGGAGGCGCAGACTGGGTTGTCGTAGTGCGCTTTGGAGGTTTGGCTGTAGTAGACTTGGGCCCTTTCGGCGCAGGGGTAGAAGATTTGGGCTTCTTGGGTGGCTTCTTTGTAGTTCCAGTCTTGGGTCTCTTGGTTGTACTCGGTAAAGTTGGGGAAGCAGTAGCCTCCACAATTGTAGGACGTGTCATGGTGGGTTGGACTGAGATGGTACTTGTGGTTCCTAAGACTCTGGTAGGCTGAGGTGGTCCAAAGACAGGTGTGTGTGCGATCTGATCCCTGACTCTCATAGTTGGTTTCACTGGGAGGGGTAGAGGGCCTCTCACAGGGGGAGCAGAGATGTCGGTTGCTGAGGCGATGACAGGTGAAGTTGGGGTGGGGATAAGACGTACCGGAGGCTCGGGGTGAGTGGTTGGTGGCAACAGGGAGGGCACCGGGGTTGGAGTATTGTACAGTTGTCGTCTCACTCTTTTGATATTATGTGGTTTCTTGTTGACTATATGCCAACCCACAACAGGGAAGCCAAGTTTCGCAGACATTGTCCCGTCCTTTGCCAAATCTTGGACACTGCTAATATCAGGAATCCTGCTCTGGTCTAACGCACATCCCAGTTTCCATGACACCAGCGCTCCATTCTCCACCACCTTTTTCGCATTTCCTGGTCCAGCCATGAAAGCAGACATGTCAAATAGCCGGTTGTTGACGACAGGGACGACCCTCATGTGCTCAATGGGAACATGAGAAAATTTCCTCATGATGCTCAGTAAAGTGACTCTCTGTTTGGCGGCCATCTTGGTCAGGTCAGCATCCAGGATGACAGTGAGGACAGTGACAGGCTCCTCGGGGCCACAGGTGAAGGGCTGAACACCACTGGTCTCACTCTGGACAGTCAGGAGGGCCTGCTCACTGTCTGCCCGCTCCTCTGGATAGACCTCGATAGAAAATACTGTACTTGGAGAAACCTCAGATCCAGAGTTTTCAGGCAAACCCACTTCTGAAACTGAGATGTGATAGATGCCTTTATCCTGCTCCAGAGCCAAACCTCGCAGAGTGCAGCTCTCTCTGTCCCATAACAGCCAGGAGGGTAGGCTCTCTTTCCCCATTTCTGTGACCTAGAAATAAAAACAACATATTACAATTCTGACAGTGAATACTTAAGAAGGGCTTAAGATTTTTTCTAAGTGTACACTAACAGCAATTTGTGTTCATTTCCTTTCCCCCCTTTATCTTATTTCTGTTGTTTGACATTGGTTTGTCCCCCAGTCAGTCAAAAAATGCTTTATAAACTAGGTTACTCCTATGGTGCTGTGCTATTGATTGAATAATGGATTTTTTAGAACCTATATCATGGTTTCGGTTCCATCATGATTCATGTACACTTTTTGTATTGTCTTTAGGAGGACACTAAAGCCATCTGCTGCCTCTCACTGACAGAGGCTGACTACTGAGAGGGATGGGTGGGCTATGTTTGAGCATAGAGCTGCATTTAAGTGAGAAATAATGAATCAAGATACAGGCATATAACTAAAATAGAATACTGTCACAGGTATCACCGTGTCGCCCAGTGACAATTTTAACTGTCACTTGTAAACTATCCAACAAGGGGCATGATCGCATTTCTAATCTTTCTAAATCCTCCCAGTTTTCAGATTCACTTGGCAGATCACTGTAAGGACTCATATTCCTCTGCACTTCTTTCACTTCTCCAACTCGGTTCAATTCATCAAGTTTATCCAAATATTCAACAGGAAGTATAGTCCTGTTCATAATAACTATGAGTCATCAGTCTTCATTGAGTCCTATGACAGGATATCATAGTGCATTACCCCACAGCCAATAATCATCTCGCCTCATTCAGAAGTCTGACTGGAACAAACCAGAGCAGTCAGTTTCAATCAGGGCTGACGCAGTAATCAGAACGAGCAGATAAATACTATGCACCTGACATTTGCACAGGGGCAGAATGTGTTCTATAGTCATGCATTTAAACTATAGCTACACTAAATAACTCCACACTTGAGATTTCTAAATATTGTATACTTTGGATGTTTCAAGAATGCAAATGCTATCATTAAACTAATGCCTTTTCAATCAAGTAGAAAAACTCTGATATAATATATATAATATATATTTACAGGCAAGCAATTTGTAAGATGTTACGTTTATCCCTACAATTGTTGTGACTCCATCTTTCATTATTTCATTTATACTGTCAAATGTATTTGTATTTTGTCAAATTAGAGCTATAATTTGAATCTATATCTATCTTTATAAATACTTGTTTTTATTCCTTGACACAAGTTGCATGAGTATTCTGCCTTAAGTAGTCAAACATATGTCAAGGTTCAAAACACAACTCTCAGCTGGTAATAGTCGAAATAATCTTTGTGAAAGACCAGAGGAATCATTTAATATTCCAATTTAGCATCTCACTAGACTGTTACTTGAAATGCAGCAATAACATATTTACCTTTTTAAAAAATGTGTTTAAAAAGGTAAATATGTTATTATGTGAATAATATTGAGAATAATATTGAGATTTGCTAAATTTGAATACTGAGTATACAACTATTAAAAAGGCTGCAAAAAGCTACAAAAAGCTGTAACTAAAAGAAACCTGCAGTGTAATCTTTCAAACAATGGGGTAAGGTGAAATACCTGCATTTTATTTTATCGTCTACAGTAACATCTACATGTAAGGGATAATCCAAAAACACTTGTTTTACATGAAAAACATGTTTCAATGGATTAAATTAAAGAATAAGAATAAACGTATCCTTTTTAGCCATATGTAAACCTATGTATTTATAAGCTTTTAGTTTTAGAATATACTTAACGCTGCAAATGTATTTTTATGTGGGCAACACTTACGTGGACATGACAGCTTCCATTGTCTTGTCCTAGTGGCACCTTGAGCTGGAACACCTGTCCTGCGATGGCAGACGAGTCTGGAATCCCAGAGGGAGCTCCCATCTTTGCATTGGACTCAGAGAGGGCTGAAGCGGGACTCTCTCCCACAGAAGACAGCGCATTCTGCAGCCCATTCAGCACTGACGACTGCATGGACGCCTCTAGTTCCAGAGACAGGGCCTCCACCAGGGTCTGCTGGTGGTCATGGTCTGTGCACTGGGCCATGTTCAGTACAAGTCCTATTAGCAAGAGTATAGTCCTGAGTAGAACTACCCTGCTCCTTGCAGCCACTCCACACCTCATCTCGCTGTGTTTATAGTGCATAGTAGTAGGCCTTTGGGGCTGCCCGACAGATGTTTCACAACTGAAGAGGCCTTATGCACTCAGGTCAGTTCAGAGGCACAGTCAGCTTGTCTAATAGTGACACAGGTGAAGACTTTCCTGTTGTCCTCTGTGATCCATAAAGAGGTTTTCCAGCAGTCTAGTAAATTGCCATGTCCAGTGTCTAGAAAGGAGAAGAGAATATTACAATTAAAACAAGATCTAACACTTGCTGTCAAATCTGATGGCTAGCAGAGACAACATTGTGCACATTAATGTCACAATAAATCAACCTTTGCAGACAGTGTGATCACTGGTTCACTTCTATCACTGCACTTTCACTTAATAGCGAATCTCATGAGATGCGAGTGACAAAGGTTGTTTGTCTTGGTTGTAAGTTTTAATTAGGTGCCCTAGGGGGGGAATTAGAGTCTCCATTGTACTGACCTAGCCAACCCCAATCCTGTAGCACTCAGGAATGGGCAGAGGGGGGTCAGCCAACTGCCTGGAATCCTAATGCTTGAGCAGCACCAGCCGCTCATGTCAATACTATTGCTTTGTTTTAAAATGCTACTATCTAAGAGAGGCTGAATTGGTAGTGTATGATTTGTGAATGAAACGTGGGCCCAATATCGGCTATGGTCCACCTAGACATGTTATACCTCATTTGAAAGCGTGGACTCTCCACAATTCCATCACTGAATTCATTTCATTAATTAGTATCAGCAATGAGTAGAGCTATTTTCCAGTTAGAGCGAGACAATTGTTTAACCAATAAATATTTATGAAATATATAGTTTAGAATCCAAAAATACATTGATAAGTGTTGCATGATTGTAGGGGTCATCCCACAGAGTAACTAACAGACATCACATGAGTCAGAAACTGTCTTATAGTTCCTATTAGTGAGTTAACATGCAGATAATGTCTCTTAGTACAATTAAAAATCATGATTCACCATTTGGGCATAAAATCGAAAGCTGTTTATTGGGACTGACTAACTCAGAAATGTACATTGTCTGTGATCAGTGAATCACTGTACATTACACAATAGTTCTTCAAACTTGTTTGGAAAAAAGGTTTCTCTCCCTGAATGACAGTAGTAGATAGTCAGCTGCCTCCTATTATGGAGTAATTTTCCCATTGATTTGGTGCAGATGACCTTTCTGATGCCCTTTGTTTATCTGGGCCTGGGACTGGCAGGAAGAGTACACTTTTGATAAATTGTGGCTGCATTCTAAACAGCTTCCTCTGAACTGTACAGACACAATACATCTGTAATCTGAAACTTGTCCCACCTTTTTAATTCTGCCTAAACCTAGGCTGTGTTCAGACTTGTACTTAACTACTCCAAGTGAATCAGTTGGGTGAGACAGACAACTCTAACTAGGCAAACTGTACATGCATGTTAAAAACAAAAGCATATTAAATTCATAATTTAGCACCGAAATTATGTAAAATGCATAACAGCATATTTAATGACCCTAGAGTTTAATGATATTGTGATGTATTATTGCTTGGGATTCAGTTTGCAATCTTACAATATAATAATCTTATGGCATGAAGTAATGACAACTGACAAAAATAATGCATATGATTGCAATGTGATAAATTGCCCCTTGGTATTTGTGACTATTTTTCTTTCTTGTGGATGGACCAAGTAATTACAGGGATATTAATCCTAAACAATGTACACACATACATTTTGATAGATTAACAACAAATACCATGGACAATGTTACACTATCAGCTCTTAGAATGTTGTGACTAAAGTAACCTATTACTTGTGGTGTAATAACATACTGTGTAGTAGCTGCTCGGAGTATCCCCCTTATCTGTAGCTGTACTGAAAGTTGGGAGATGAGCCCTATAAACATTATCTCAAATACCTCACACAGTGAAGTCCAGGCCGACTGAACTGACGTACCAGATCTAGCAGCAGTCTCCTGACACTGCCTGAGCTGAATAACAAACATTTTCACAGGGCAATCTTGCTTCATATTTTACATGTAGCTATTGTACTGCTTTCTACACTAAATTGAATGTGTACAATAAACACACCTATTGTTCAAACTGTAATTAAATATGAGATCACAAAGCCAGGCAAAGTCTACCAAAACAGCACAGTAAAACATCCTAACGGTGGACTAAACAGTAATTAAACTTTATGTAGCACAGTCAGATTAGTGATCAGTGGACTTCCTTTCAACAAAACTGTGTATTATTAGGCCTATCTAAAAGGCAGGCACTAAACGTGACAAAAATGAAAAGATAATTAAAAAAAACTCTAAAGACATAAACATTTTCTAACTACTGATATTAAGATGTATTACTTTTTGTTATTATAGTCTTTAATCACCACTGACCACACCATGCTTGCTGTCCCCCTCACACTGACAAAAGTTATGAAAGCTGGTCTAATAGACTATTATAAACTTAGCCTGACCTGACCAAAGTTACAAATTAAAAGAACAAAACAAACCATACAACATATTCGCATTAAACACGACCAATAATTGCCACGTTAAGGCTAAAAATGTAGCCAGGTGCATACTTTCCCAAAGCTAACCAGCTAACTAACACATATTGGCTACAGGGGCCCGTCTCTGCTACCCCCGTTTGACCAAACAAAGGCTTTGAGTGTCACAATACCATCCATATATTTCAAATATCGTACGAATGGTAGCATTTACGTATAAAATCTTAACAATAGGCAAAGATTCTGAAGAGTTGAACATACAAATCGATAGATGGGCTCGCTCCTGGTTGCGCGCTTGGCTACTGCGCTCAGTCCAGTCTGTGGCTAAACGCAGAGATGCACCTGCTTTATTCTGGGCGCTGGTGCTGTAGCAGCCAAAAAGACATTGTAATACTCTTTTGTACAAAATACAGTTTTGATTATAACAGTAAACCCGATTGTACAGTGTATATAAGGCCTGGGTTTTAAAATACACAGACAGTCATTTGCGCAAGAAACATTTTTTCACGCGTCGAAGCCAAATATGAGGGAAAGGATTGAACACTGATAGCACATAATGTGGCTAACCAATAAGCTAACGATAAGAGATGGTGACGGTGACAAATACAACAGGCTACCAGGTTTGTCAGAAGATGGATGACCTGTACATTTTCTCAACATGACGCGAACCAAGACATGAAGGGAGAGGTATTTTACAGGCGCACATACACGCACACGGGCAGCACCCAAAACTCAAGCTGACCTTGTTAGCGAGCTAATGTTAGCTAATGAATCCTCTTCTGCCCAGAGTCGAGGAGCAGCGCCGCGGAGACCGACAAAATGCCATCAAACATCCAATTCCCCGAAACCAAGACAGACACGGCGGGAAGGAAGCATCCGTGGCCGCTCCTGTGTCCGTGGATGGCGCTGGTTTGATGGTTTGGGTACTTCACGGAGGAGTCTAGCGCCGCTGATGCACCCCTCCCTGACTGTCCTCCCAGCAGACAGGTCCACAGGTTGAGACCAATCACACAGCAGCTAACTCCGCCTACACACTGCTCATAATGTTATCTATTGTATTGTATTAAATGTGCTGTTACACATTTGCCCTACACTTGTGACACTGTAGGTTATTTGCTGAGATGCAGTTACTAAACCATGCATGCGAGGTTATTTGGAGAGGTAGACTCATTTAATTGGAAAGCAAACCGCAAAATATTACTGTGATATCAAATTCATCTAGTTTAACCTACACCTACAGTCTGTGAATTTGCCTTGAGTCATAGCTAGTCACAGTCCAAAGGTTATTAAAACTGGAGTTGTTTTGACACATTGTGAGGTCTGCAAACATTTACGCACATGTCTAAGCCACTTTGAAACTGAACACAGTAAAAACTGGCCTAATTATTTCTGTCTTTATAGTCACCCTATATAGGCTATGTAACAAGCACAACATTTATTAGCCCAGGTAGACCTAAATATTTGTGTTGGATATCCCACGTGTTCATTGAAGTTGGTATAGCTCCACACATAGACTTAATTAACATAAATTTGTCTGTAAATTAGGGGAAAAAATGGTTTATAATAGTTAAAAAGCATTGGTTCATTCTTACAGTTCCAGCATTTTAAGCACTCTTTTAAAAGTGACACATTTTCCCATTGTGGAGAGAGCCATAAAATTAGAAAAATAAATAATGTTGTCAAGACCATTAAAGAAGCAGCTAAATAGAAAATAGCCTTTGTAGCTCATTTTGTCAAATTTGCATGTCTTATAACCCGTTTCAAATATCTTTCAGAAAATGTGTTGCGGTTTATGTGGCTCCATCATCATACATTATCATAAATCGCATTAAAATCTTAGCCGCATAAGATCAACAGTCAACAGCGAGTCAAACAGGGCCCTTGTATACAGTTCTAATAAAAATCCTGGCAGTGAGATTAGGTTTTGACTGAGATGGTGCAACAGAGCCTGCCTCCAACAGTTCATAGAGCTGTCAGTCATCTCAATCCATGTGACTCTTTGTTCACCCCGGCAAGCAAAGTTGTGGGGAAGGAGCAGATTGTATTGTGGAAATAATGTTATAACAACTGCCCCAAATAACAAATAAAGCAATTGAAATCACTCATCTTGTTGTGAGTGCGTAAGCTAGGCTATCACAAATGCATCAGGAATAACACTACTGCTTATTAAGTACGCCTATACCCAACAAACTTCATTTCTCGAGCTTTATATCAGAGGCCTAAAGATTTTTACTGTTTCTTTCCTGGACCACTTATAAAACTCAATTTTGAAGTTACAATGTTCACTCGCTGCCTTAACCCACATCAAGTGTTGGGTATAAGACATAAATAGTCATTCACTTACTCTGTCAGTGGCTATAATGTTATGGCTGATCATTTGATGTTGAAGCCAGAAGGAAAATAGCCCAAATAAATGCATTTTTTTCTCCGCCAGCTCTCATTTTTCCGAAAGACTCAAACCCAAAACACCTCCGGCTCCACTAGACCATGATGGCAGACAGCGGAGGGGCTTTCATGTGATTGCTCGTATCAATTTGAGTTTTGATGTGTGAGCACTGAGCAACAAAGAGAGCGGATTAGGAATCAGCTGACTCTCTGCATTTTCTTCCAACTGACTTAAGGGCTACTTTGAGCACCACAGTTGGACTTAAACAGGCTGAGTGAGACGACCTAAATGGCACCGTTTCTTTCTTTCTTTCTCAGTTTGGCATAAATGCAGTTGAAACGATTGTATATGCCTAGTGGGCTCACACAAAAGCCTGATGCAGATGTTTGGAGGGCCATAACTGTGAGCCAATATGTTCTAGTCTGAAGTCAAAACCTTCATGTTCTGTAGGGGGAATTTTTGGGCATTATTTCCTACTGATTTTGTTTTGTTTTTATTCTAAAGATGCACTGTGTAATGTTTCTGGCGAGGCTTATCTATTTTATATTTGTTTAACTACTCCAGTTTTATTGCTCAAGAATACTTCAAAACATGTATCCTTACTGTGTGTGGGTTCGCCTTTCCACAGATCTTTCTTGTAACTTGGCTTGGCTTCTCTCAGTGGGCAAGTTAAGTTAAATGCCCTATCGCAGAAAATTTAAACACAGTGCAATAACATCTCCATAGAGTAAATCAGAGTGTTTTCTGTTTGAGAAAAGAACTCTAAATAAAGTCTAAATATGCAGTTTGCTTGTTAAACAACATTATAACATAGAGAAGAAAATAGCGTAATATAGGTCTTTTAATAATTCATTCGTAGGTACTATCAAAACAAAACGGTCTTAAAGTTTTAGAGGTCTTAAAGTTTTAGTATTTTTTTTATAAATTAATCAAAATAAACAACACAGCTAGTTGATATGAAAACACTTTACAATATTGTTCAGCTGTTGACTGTTGCATACAATCCATATTCACAGTTCATGTGATTACTGCAATTTTGTTATATTTGGTTGATTGTGTTTCAGAAGATAGTAAAAAAGTGAATTACCTTCAAAACTTTAGAGTAAAAATTGCATCAATTCATTTTTATTGCTTAGTCCTAAACAAAGTCTTTCTGTAACTATGGCTGGATTGCGAATGATTGTGAACATTTTAATGCAACAAGAACAATGTGTACAGACTGTTCCTGAGTCAGTGCTGTGGAGTCTTCCTGTGTTACAATACAAAGCCTAAATAAACAAAATGGCTCAGGATGGGCACCCAGTGTAATCCCTGCACGGTAGATAACCTGATGATTTGACATAGTGAACACCAGAATGAAGGAAGATGATATTGCATAATGAAATCACCTTCTAAGACCCTAAAGATTATTACATTGGTCATTAGCGAGCTGGTACATTTCAGAACAGTTCAAGACACTGCATTAACAGTGAAACAGACACCAAGTGAATGTGTGAGACCCAAATGTCCTCAGTGACTGCAGTAATAGTTTCCTTATCAGCGACAAACAAGCCTAATGACTGTGAGACGCATCAGAAAAACATCAGCCAATAAAGAGAGCACTAATGTCCTGACCACAGAATGACCCCAGGAAACACAGCAAAATCAAATCAGAACTGACACAATGCACTCATAAATGTACACTGCCGATGTGAGCAGTTATATCTGGAATTGCCAATCCAATACAGCAGAGTTGGAGGATATAGTTTCATGGCATCATCAGCTCAAGGAAGCACTTAAGAAAGAACATTAAAATTTTACATACGCTTGCAATTTTTTGACTTTTTTAAATTTTATAACAATCAGCTGGTGTATTTATAGTTTTTGGATGAGGCCGTATCAAAATATTACTTTTACTCAACTCATTTTAAAGAAAGCATGCAATTCTAAGTACCTCACAATTATGTCCCACTGTCTATAACACCAACTTCAAAGAGCTAAGAAGAGAAAGATATTTGAACTATGAGGATACGTTTAGTGTAAAAAATGCGAGCTATGCCACTATCTGATCTTTACCTATAGCCTGCAGGTATTTCCGCTGTAGGCCCCATTCTTTAGAAATTGGGACTGGGCTGTGCAGAGTAACTTGAAATAGTAGCCTCTTGAACTGGCTCAACACCACATTATATATTAGATCTTGACTTCGGAAAGAACATCTATTTACTATCAGAAACACTATGTAAGCTGAAGGTTGAGTGACTGACAATAACACATATATCTTTACTTGCTTGCTTGGCTGGATCTCTCTCTTTTGTGTGGGTTGATGAGTACTGTGTCTTCTCAGTCCTGCAGTTTTCCAAAGCCTGAAGCACATTGGTGGGGTTATCATGGGACAGGGGTGGGGTATAGGTGGGGTGCATGGCGGGTCAGAGGGTCCCAGGTGGATGAAACACTATAGCTATCAATCATAGTGAAGGTGAGAAAGACTAGAGGGCATATCCAATCATGAGTCAGAGGCCGAGGGTGACTATGAACTAGGTTTATAGACAGGTTTATAGAGTCAAGCAGGGATCTCCAAATGGACTGTGGAAGAATGGTTGCTCTAAGCTGAACTACAATTGGAAATAATTAAAGCTAAAAATCTAAGATGGGGTGAGCGGTATAGACAAAAAATATGATGTCCATAGTTCTTTAGAATATTAATAACAAAATGTATATGTTAGTAGCATTATAGTAACATAAATCTTCCTTGTTTAAGTTAAGATCCACAACATTGTTTATTCTCCCATTTACTTATAAACTAAATATTGGATTGTGGAAATACATCATCGCTAATATTTAAGGGAACAAATCAGATGTTTTATTTTGAAAGTTATGCAGTTAATTTTCTGCCAAATTGAACTGTTTTAGCTCATCCATCACAGGCTGTAATTTTAACAAGTACATTTTGCCAGTGTGTGCCATAAATATATTAATGAACTAAACAACACTTATATTATAAACATCACTTCTGAGGCGTGTGCATGCATGATGTCCTTTAAAGGTGCACTGCGTAACATTTCTGGTGGTGGGTTTGCTGCCTGCTTGTCTCCATGGAGATGTTACTGTTTTGCCTGGAACGTTCTCCACTATAGCATTAAACATTTGTCATTATGGGTGTTTTTGTTGCTCATAAATATGAAAACATGCATTCTTATAACCAGGCTTGCCTCTCCCCAGGTCTGATCTGTAACTTGGCTGGTGGCATCTCTTGCTTGTGTCCATTGAGATAGATACGTTTAATGCAAATGAATGATATCTCCATGGGGTCAAGCAGGTGGTGGACCCTCTCTCTACCAAAAGTTACTAGTGCACCTTTAACAGTACAGTACTATACTTAAATAAATATTACATTTCTCTTAAGAAAAAAAGTCAACAAAAGTCGACAAAAGGACAAAAAGTGATTTATGGATTTATTTATTTGCATATCTTCAAAATAACATTCACAGTATTATGAATCATTCAATATAATGCTTACCTCTAGAATGAAGTACATTTTGGGCTGATAATACGGACAAAATGCAGCCAATTTGTGTCCTTAGCCCAGGCACTTCACCCAACATGCCTTAAGTATTTGCATGTACTCTAAGAATGTGTGGGTGCCTATACCACCACTACTACTACTACCACACCTAAAACGACTACACTAATAACCAATGCTTCTATTACATTGCAAAAATACATTTACTCATGAAAGCAATGTTGTTCTTTTTTCCATTGTCCTTTTTTCAGGGGTCTCTGCTTATCACAGCACCTATGGGCCTTTGGCGGTGTAATCAATCAAACACGGTGGGACCAAACATCTTCTCTTCTGAATATGCTCAGCAAATGACTTCTACTTTCCACCACTGTGTAAAATGGCTGCCTCTCAGGAATGCATATCAGTGCTGATCACATGTTGCAGTCATATTTGTTTGATAAGAGCTGAACAGGAGAAAAGCTAACACAGGGGAGAAGCGTGGAGGCTGAAGGCTCTTTGTATGGCTCCCCCCGCTGCTACTGCTGCTGCTCCAAGGCTGCCTCTCCATCTCTCTCTGTAACACAGCACCAGAGTCAGTATACAGGGCTGGTGCCAAAGTCCTGCTACCCAAATCCATCTGCGCTGTCTCATTAGCAGATAAGAGGCTAATCTTCATGGTGGGCAGCAGATAGACGTCCCAACACAAGGCTGCTCTTGTCACACGGACTGCATTCGGAACATTCCTCAGATGTGTACAGGCACGTGTGAGCTCAAACTAAACCTTGAAGAAGTTTTTTTTTTCTGCTGTAGTCCCTGAGGCTTGGAAGTTATATGATACTGATAACAATGGATTTACTGTATTGTCCTCATTGTGCAGGGTGGTATTAAGTCTTAAGCATAAAAGAAAGAAGCGATTACAATGCACAAGGACTGCTGGTGCAAAATAATAAGTAAAGAGAGATGGTGGAGTGGCAGAGTTGTTAGCATTGTCTGCTTACAGCAATTTATATCACCTTTATGTCTGCGTTTCCTCCAGATATATACAGGATTTTCTCCATCAAAACTATAACATCTACAATAGGCTAATAAACTGCTACTGCTAATCAACCTACTTGTGCATGTGTAATCTTTTATTACAACAATCTGTTACTCCTAGACTCATATCTTTATCAAACTTGAGGGGCAACAGTAGCTCAGTTGGTGGAGTGTTTGTCTACTGATCCGAAGGTTGACGGTTCGAATTCCACTCTCGATATGAACATCATTGGTCAAATCCACTGACCCACAGATTGGTGGTGCGCTTCCAGCTCCCACAAATGAATACAGTCGTTGTATCCTTGTGCAAGACACTTAACCCTCTCGCCACAAGAAATAGTTAACAACAGAATAATGAACAGTGGTCTCAGTATTAAATCCCACAGGCATAAACTGCTCTATCGGGCACAAAGTAACTCTCTAATCAGACTTATCCTTTCTTAAAATGTATGTGATTTGTGGGGTCTTAGCTCATCATTGGTACCAAATTCTGCTTTATTTCTACATTTTTGATTTCAGTTGAACATTTTTCCTCTTTTCACTCACGTTGACTTCCCAAGGTCGCATAAAGAGCTGATGGCGTCACTGCTTTCACATGCACACAGCCTGTAGAGTCTTGCCTACGATCACTGCAGTCTGTATCTCCTGTTTCACTGTCAGCACCAGAAATGCACACAAGGTATTTGGCATATAACACTTGATAAATAACAGGTGTAAGATTCATGAATAAAAAAAGTAGATTATGAAAACCTGTAGTCTTACATTTACCAACACATTGTTTTGGATTAATGTATAGTATAATCTGATTTTTACTTTCACAAACTCTATGTGTAGAAGTCTGGTTATATATGGTTTTATTAATCACAGTAGAAGTAATTGCAGTAATAATAACTGCCGGTAACTGTTGGAGTACTTGTAGTTGTTATAACATTGCAGTAATCTAATTTCAGTATGTTTCTTGATGTAATTTACTTTTAAAAAATGTTCAAAAAACAAATAACCAATATCCATGGGTTTGGGAATGATAAAAATGACAGTTGCCATAGTGATTAACAATTTAAAACAAAAAAGTCCTCGAAATGTTGCATATAACAGAACATTGAAACCTATGACTATATATTTTGGTAATGTGAATGCTGAATATATGAATGCTGAATATATGAATATATATTCCAAGTGGCCATACGTTTTAATCTAACTCCTATGTTTTCCACATAGGAACCTTCTTCACTACTTTGACATGGCAATCTTTTTGAGTACTACTTCTTTTACATCCTTGAAGCCCCCTATATGTGAGCTCATATTCCTCCCTGGGGGCTCATGGCTCTCTAAACACAGTCTGTTATTAAGTAGAGAGGTACGTTCCTATATGATGACACTGGATCCTGTTTGAGACATGGCCCCCGGCACCATGTCCTCACACCTGCAGTGAGATCACTGCGCTAAATCAAAACACAGAACACACAACAGGCCTCACACATCTCCTTTTCAGAACCATGAGAGCGGCTTGTCTAATTCACATTTTATATCATGTTGACCATATTTACATGCAATGGCACATAAGAATACTAATTAAAGGAGTCTGCAAGTAGCAAAAACAATAGTAGTAGTTTTATTTGCAGCATACGCTATTTTGGACGAGCAATATCACTTCTATCTGTGTAACATTTTTTTTTATCTCTTTTGCCTGATTCTGACTATATGAACAAGCTAACCATATATTGATAATTTAGTGTTTTTATTTTTGTAGTTCAAAAGTCAACTCAACAAATCCTACTTAAACAGTGTATATGTAGATAGGTTTCAGAATGATGAAAAGTTAAGACCGTTAACATAGAAATGAACAATTCTAAACAAAACACTATATCTTTTGAATGGAACTGTCCTCAAAATGGCACCATATGAGGAAGAAGCTGAAACACATAATTATTGAAATCTAATCTTCTCTCTGAACTTATAATGTCATTTCCAAATGAATGGTCAGTGTTTATATAGTCTTTAATCTGTCTTTTGTTACACCTAATATATTTTCATTTTAATCTTACAAATGTAATCTCCTCTTCACTCTGAATGACAGGACAGTTCTGCACTTTATAACTCTGTAGGGACTTAGCAGCACTATTGTAAAGAATTGAAGAACGTTGGCAAAGCTTTCCATCTATTATCTATAATCTATATAATCTTGTCATTGGAGCCCACTAAAGCTCCTCCTGGTGTGACAACCTCTGTGTTCTGTCCCACATTCTTCCTGCATGGTTTGAATTCAGATATTCTTTTCAAAGCACTACAAAGGAAGACGTGTTTTAATATACATTGGCATAGTAGGGCATCTATATGTAAATGTAGGTTGCCTTGTTCATATGTGTAATTTATGGTTCCCTTTTCTTCTTGAGACAGCAGATGTGCGCACACCTGTAGCTCGGCCTGAATTATAAAGGAGGTTTTGTATAAGGAATGCCTTTCATATTTCATGAGTAAACCAGCTTCAAAAAAGGATGTCAAACTGATAAAACACAGACACAGTCAAGAAAATCAGTCTTTAGTGTATACAGCTAAAATGAAAGATAAAGATAGTGTGCCAATATTTTTATTTACACGTCAAGTCTGAACACATTTTCCATCATATGTCATTTAGTAACATTAGAACTTATATTAAAGCCCCATCGTGTAACTTTTTTTTCCCAAAATAAACCCAAAATAAAAGCTTCTTTTTCATTTATATGTTTTTATTGCTCTAAAATATGACATGTGTTCTTACTGTGAGCAGACTTGCATATCCACAAACCTGACTCTTATTTGGCCTGGAGGAGGGCCTCCCCCTACTCAACTCCATGGAAATGTTGTTCCTTTGGCTATAACATTTCACAGTATGGCCTAAAATATATCTATTACATGGAGAATGTTCCAAAGTATTCTATTTCCATGGAGTCATGCAGGTGATGTGCCACCTCCAGAAAGTTTCATCTTATTGCTTTAAACTGCTTTTGACACAGTGGTACCCTATTCCTTGTGATGTATCCTGAAGTAGTGAGCCATAGTTTCATTTCTTCTTCTTCTTTGATGTGATATTTGGACCACCTCTGAGTCTCAGTTTAAGAATGTTCCATAGTCCAGGCTCAGGGATCCGTGTATACATCAGGTTAAACTTTTCTGATCCAGGTTAAGTCCTGTCTTAGCCTTTGTTTTGTCCTCATAAACTAACACACATTTATGATGAATCCATGTTTGCTCCTGTTTAGACCCGTGTTTGTCAATGAATTGGTATTGAAAAGTCAAATATTGTACAAAGTGTTATTGGAAAGTGTTTCATTTGGAAGACTTTTATCAAATCAGTAAAATTTCTCAAATGGGATTTTGGTGACAGACAGCAGTGATCAGTACAGTACTATGACTGATCACATACAAATACAACTCTTCAGTACTAGATGAAGAGTTGTATTTAGAGTAGTGCTGATTCCTTTGTTTGAATAGCCTTTTACTGATAAAAGCATTTGACCCTCAGTGGATAGGTCTACCTTTTGTGCCAGTTCCAAGCCAGGCTAATAAGAGAGAACTATTTTGGATGGCATCAGGTCCAAAGCCAAATAAACATATGGGGACTATGGGGAAGTGTACTGTGGTGACACCAAAGAGAAAAGTGAGCTGTCATCATTCATACAGACCTGTTTGTCAGTTGCGCTGTAAGACTTGTTTGCTTGTTTGAATATGAAGGACAGGGATGTGTTTGCTTGTCTGAATATGAAGGACAGGGGACAGGGTTGTTCCCATGCAGACTGCTGAGTGATGTGCTTGTTACTCCAGAGTTGTCTCTGTTTCTCTGCCATTTACTGTGAGAGGAATTTGTTCAGCCTGAATGCTCCCGAACAAGAGCTCATGATACACAGTGTGTTCACAATCACATAAGCTCTGAATAACACTGAGCATGGCAAGAGGGAGTGCTTACACACGTCTGTCACCAACAAGTCCAGGTAGATTATAATGTAATCCAAGTCATGTTTACTGTTACATTAACATTACTAGTAACAAAGAGATAAACAAAATGATAGATGAAGAAAAAAACATTTATGACTTCATCTTTTATAATTAATGAGTGTATGCAGTGTGTGTTATTTGTTTATGTGTAGTAGTCTGACATATGTTGTAGCCTACAGTGTGTTATTATATTTCTTAATGCACTTCCATTGTCTGCACTGATGTCATGCGGATCAGGTGTGTCCTACATATGAGTGATTATGTGTGTTTAAGGCCAGGGCACTCACAGACCACTCACAGACATGTATCAATGCATGAACATGTGAAGGCTTCGTTCAGATTCTGTGTCATATGGCGCCCCTTGCTGGTTACACCCAGAAAAAATACATGGGTCTACCTGAAAGTTAATCCTTGTGGGTGAAATAAAAAAGTGTTGCCGAGAGCATTCAAAAATTCAAAAAAAACAAAACAAAAATAAATGAAACTGGAATTTTGGCAGCTGTACAAATTAATATAAGATACATGCTCTTAGCCTGGAGTTATTTTCAGAGTCGCCCTAACGGAACCACCACAATTCCACCGTCAGGTCAGTCCTCACTCCAGGGGAAATGACAGACGGCGGCGGCATTTACATTTTCTGCACTGATCAAACAGACATTGAATAATTTGGGGCTAAATACCAGCGCTGAGAGGAGAATGACCCTGCAGGCTACCTCATTATCACCATCGCCACAACCACCAATGGGAACGTCATAATGCGTCATGATGCTGAGACATCTACGGGAAAGTAGACTTTAAAGCAGAACCAATAGGTATTCTGTTGAATATGGTTATGTTTCATAAGTAGCCCTTTCAAAATGCCACCAGATGGCGCCATTAGCGTGAAAGTTAACCCAACGGCTCCATCCCAAATAACTTGGCTGGAGACCGTAGAGCCGGTGTCACCTGGTGTTTCTATATGTCTCTTTATAGTCTAAAGCGGTGTTAGCCTTAAATATAAAGTTAGGGGTGTGATTATGTCACAGTAGTCTTCACTGCACACAGCTCCCATTCGCAAATTAACGCGCGTAAAGTTGTCATAGTTAAAATACTCAGTCATGTTTTTGTTCCAATACTGACAATTTAAATAATATGGCCTCTAACACTTTATATTGGAGGTGAGGAATGTCTTGGCCGTGTTGGCCCAGTGTCCCTCATGCATACCCACTGTGCGTCACGAGCGCCTGTCCCAGCTGACATAAGGACATAAATCAGACCCGAGTCCCGTGGGGGCAGTATACGTACGGGGAGGAAACAGACTGGGACACGCGCGGGCTACGCACAGTCTTTTACCTCTTCCTGATCGTTACAGAGACAGAACAGTCAGTAGCTGGATTATAACGGGGTGGTCGCATCTCTTCCTCTCCTGTGCGCGTGCCCCGAGCTCCAGTCTGCTGACACAACCTCCACGAGGACAGTCTGCGCTCGTGTCATTGGGACTCTTATGTGGATACGAACGCTTGAAAGCCAACATCCATGGATAAGTGAGATTTCCAGCGACCCTTTTCATGAGAGCAGGTAAGTCATTTTGGCAAGATCCGTACGGTATGTTCCTATGTTATGAGTTCAGCGCGACAGTGGCTGGCAAATATGAACTTGCCTAGTTTAATTGGCTCTTTACTTCTTTAACAGGCGTGAAATCTATCAAAATTCTTTGCAGATTTAGTTAGATCTATACAACAGTTATAGTATGCCTAAGACATTTCAGCTGATTGCCTAGAAAGGTTGACTGTAGCCTATATTTTGGTGAAGCCCAAATAACGGATCTCTAAAACCAATAGATTGAAATCGCGTGTGCCTTACTCGTAAATTATTAGCCTATGTGCATGTAGCTGATCCTTAGGCTATAGAAGAATGGAATAAAACTGATTACGGCTAGATTTGTAGTTGCTGTTTGCTTTGCCACCGGTTTAAATGTTATGCTCATACTCTTGTGCGCCTATGTGTTGAAGGCTATATTCTGTATTCCGAGAAAAAAATGACCTCTCCAGTCATAACCAACTAATCCATGTGGTCGTCACCAGATGCGCAATGAATACAGTGAGTCTAAAGAAACAATGTGTCTCTTGTGAGTTCGTGCGTGGTTCTGTGATAATGAAAGTAGATGGGGGTTTGGCGGAGCAGTCCTGAACACAAAGATCATTCTCTCGCAGTCCGTACTGAGGGCGCCTGGTCTGTGCTGAGGCAGCGAGTGCGCGTGACAGGACCATTATTCACCAACATGGATAATTGCATTAGTCTTACAGTAGATAGAGGAGATGGTCTGGAAAAAAGGCATAAAGAAATCTCAAAATTCAATGGGAATTTGATTTGGTAGCGTCTGGTTTCTTTTTCCAGTTCTATTGCGTAAAAACCGCCAATGGATTTAAAGTGTACTTAGCTTTTCAAACAAACGAAATAACTAACCAAAATAAAACTGGTCTGGTCACATGAGGTCACACATATACAAGGCCTTTCTGATAAATGGACAAATGGAGAGGGACATAAAGATTTTGGAAGAGCATCTGGCTTAAAACCAAACCATATTTAGTCTGGTACATAACCAAAACCAATAAGTCTTTAGGACAGGTGAATCAATAGAGGAGACAGATGATTTGTAGAGGTGTGGGGGGGTCAACCAGAGATTTAATATAGCATTTATATAGACTTGTAATAATTATTTTAACTGTATTTATATTAAATAGATCTCAATACTTAGAAGCTTAGAAGCAGTAAACTGGCTATTCAATGGAAACTAATCCTGAAACTTTACAATGGGGGCAATCTGTAAAATAGCTCAGAATCAATGAAGAAACATCTGGAGCTTATTGATTGAGGAAATGTGACCCTTCTGCCTGGAGATGCTCATGAATTTTACATGCACTCTCTGTTTCTGCATCTGCTAGAGAGGAGGAGAGCAGAACACTTAGGCTCTCAGAAATCGTCACTCAAATAATAAATAGATTTGAGGTATGATTCCAGGCAGGGACTCTGTATTTTATAGAACTTTAACTCGTATTGCCACAATTAGGTCTATAGGTCACAGTGCTCCTTCTGCTATTCATAAACTTATCTTTAGGCCCGTCACGATAACAAATTTCAAAGTACGACATATTGCTACAGAGAAATATTACGATAAACGATAATATTGAAACTACTTGATGCCACTGACACAAAGCAGAATGGTCCCAGTAAACAAATTTTTAAATAGAATGTATCATTAGAAAGCATGAGGTGCAACAGATGAATATCAGAGTGAACTAATAAAACTTTTCTTCTTACATAAAAATGGCAAAAATCTCCACATTTTTGCAAAGAAACTGTACACACAATTAATATTGAACCCCAAAATATATTGTTCCAGCTTTCACACATTGAACGATAAGTTGATATAGTAATTATCATGATAGACCTACTTATCTTATACAAATTTGCTCCAATTTTATACTTCCATTAGATGTATGTAATGTAATGCCCTGTACCATTTTAGCCAGTCTCTACTGTTATAACTGACAAACTAAAAATTAATGTAACATGTCGAAAACTGTTATTTTTTTTGTTAAATTTAAGCTATACATGTTACACATAAAGTAATTTACATAATTTAGGGTGTATTACTAGATGCAGAATACTGTTATTGTGATCTCAGAAAGTGAATCTAAACTGACTCAATACAGGTGTAATCAGTGTAACTTTGGAAGGCAAAAGTCAAAATGTACAATTCATGTTTTGTGCGCTTATCATCATACAGTCTAAAATTGAAATTCTAAAAATTGTGATTCTAATTTTGCTGACAATAACAGACACGTGTTCCTTGTAGCAGCCTGGCGGGCGAAACAGTGGTGTAATCAGAGCATTGCTGCTGACTCCCCTCCCAGAGTAATTCCTTAATGCACTAAGAGAGCTGTAGATCTAATAAGGAGAGGAAGAGCATCGTCAATAATAGATCCCACCTGCGTCAGGCAAAGAGACAGAAAACAGAGTCGGAACTGCCAACAATAATCGCTCATTCACAACATGTTTTAGACTTAGGGGCAGGTGCGTGAGTCCTAATCAAGTTTGTGCAGCCTGTCTGGTCATATCTTCAGCTAATCTCAAGAAAGACCGTGGATGGATGCCCTGCAGTTTTTTTCTGTCAAATTCAAATACAGACTGGTTTATATATAATTAAACGTAGCAGAAAAAATACACGCCAATAAAAGTGTTTTTCCTGGCTGACTTCTGCTGCAGTGTTAGACTTGTTCGCTAACTCCAAGACTGAAGGTCGATTCCTGCTATCATGCTTTACTGCTGCTGTGTCCTTGGGTGTATAGCAGATCACCCATCTCATTACGTTACATATTTAATTATTTCAGTGTAATTCTTTAAAGTTGCACTGTGTAACTTTTCTGGTATTCGTCGGATTGCCTCCATGGATTTGTTATTGCTTTGCCTGGAATGTTCCACAGTATGGTATTAGGTTTAACTAATAGAGACAATCTGGTAGGTTACAAATCATATCCGTGGAGAGGCAACCCTACTTTTGATTATAGAAGCATCTGACTTGCACCAATATAAGTTACTCTATGTAGTTTATCTGAAATGCTAGTTGTAAAGAGAGTAAAATGTTAATGGGTTTCAGCTTCCTGTCATATGAAACCTTTAGAGGACTTTTTCCTTTTCAAAAGATATAAGATCTTGTTTAAAATTGTTAATCGCTACGGCAACGTAACCCATGGATAGTAAAACATCTGATGCATTTTAATTCGTTCAAGTACAAAAACGGCCTCTTGACATCCAGTTGTCTTTCGCATTACCCTCTTGTGAAGCAGCTAATAACTTGTACTGCTTATCCGGCTTTATTTGTCCATGCAAATTAGTATGCCTTCATTTAGCCTGTTTTATTTACCGTAGGTGTTGTTTTCACCAAGGCATTCTTATGATAATATTAATTTCCTCTTCAGTATCGTACTAAATCCCCTGTAGCAATTAACCTGCATTTGGACAATTAACCTGTGCTAATCGTTGTTTAATAACTTCAGATTGGGACTTGAGCTTGTATGGGTGGGTGTTACACATACTTTCATAATTACACATTTATTTTGTCAATACAAAATGCTGCATGCCACAATTCAAAATTATTGTTATAATTATTATCTATTTACAGTATAATGCTAAGTGCAGTCATTAAGAACCTCTTTAATATCTGAATGAATTGACAGGATTTTGAAGAGAAGGGCTTCTGGTGTAAAATAGCATCAATGTACGAAGGACAGGAGCCCGAAACGAGAAGCCATTAGGGAATAGCTTATTTTCTAAAATTCAGTAAATGGAAAATTACTTGTTCAATTCAATTTATTTTTGCACATCAACCGCAGCCGCCTCACAGGGTTTTACAAAATATTTGATTTAACCAACAGAAAGTTAGAATTTCAAACAATGAAACAGTGTTTGGTCAATAACAGACAGATTGACTAATTCATGGGAAACAAGCAGATCGACATCCCCTGTCCTTAGACCCACTCTCTCGGCAAGGAAAAACACTGCACTTGTAACATAGATACTGATAATGAAAACGGCTACTGCAGTTGGAGCTCTAAGTATGAAAATGAACTTCACACCTCATTTGAACATCACAGTGTAAAACTGTTCATAAATTGTAAAGGAAGATCAAATTACATTATCCAGGTGGTGATTTTGCTGTTATTTTTACTACCACTATACACCAAGTTTTGCATTGTTTTGAATTTTAAAAAAGCAAGAATGTGTCTTCTAGATTACATTTAACTAGACCTGAAAAGCGTGTACCAGCAAATATAGCAGTTACATCGACCTCGGAATACCAAACACATAGTTGTCTTGCTTGTTTACTTATCCTCGCATATCCCTAGAAGTGCTTTAAGTGAACTGCCGATCTGGTGACTAGCCTGTACATAAACAGTGTGTCTGTGTGTGCTTGTTGTGAGATGAAGCAGCTCTTTCTTGTGGATAATAAAATGTGACTCTTCTTGGGGCTGACCCGGACTGTGACAGTGCCAAAGGCTGTCCCTGTGAATGAAAAGATCCACTGTCCCCTGTCTGCGAGCCCTGACCCACACAACCCCATGACTGCACAGCTCCTACTCACGAGATCCACACAACACAGACTACTCAAAAGAGAGCTTGTGCTTTTTTATACATGGTGAAGGTGTGAACATACAATGGACGATTAGTGGTACCAGAACCAATGTAATAATCGAAATGACAGGCCTGACAAACTTTGAAGTTCATTCGTACACAAAATAATACAAGCATCAAAATCTACTTTATGCGTCTAACACTAATCCTAAAGCGGTGGTGCCCAATGTTGACATGCTGAATTTTGTCATTTTTATTCATCATTAAAAAGACGGAAGCCCAGGAAGGATGTAAGGAAGGTAAGGAAGCCCAAACTTATCCCTAAATCATTTTACATGCAAAATATGAATAGGTTTGGCCCTTGGCAGGCTAACATATTCATTTTGACTCATTTGGATTCAGAATACACACTTATCCAATACTTTGCAAAGATGTGAGTCTGGTTTCTGGTGAATCTCTCCGTTTTCAAATGGGCGTGATTGACAGGTGGATTAGTGAATCAGGAACAGGCATGGTCTGTCGGTATCAGAATAAATAAAGGAAAAAAATATCACAGAGGACTGAAAAACATCGCGGATTTCTGCAGAATCAATCGGTGAAGCACTAAAATCTGTCAATCTGAGGTGGGATAAATTTGATTTTACTTGTAAATCATAGGTGACCAATGAGCTCCTTCGTTTCACATGTGTCATTGAAAAAAACAAATCTGACTGCACGATCATGTTTGACTGAGCTTGAGACCCAGTGGAGGGTATGGGGACCAACAACGGAGGGCGTGGAGACCAGACTGATATCAATCTGTATAAAAAATACAGAGAGATGTCATTCTGGATTTGTCAGGCAGAAAGTGTCCCAGGAAACCATAAATGAACCATATTATGAATAAAACATGAACTGCAATTAAATAAATAGCACAGTATAATGAGTCATTTGACCCTCAAATGTTAACATACTACATAAAATAAACATAAGAGGTATTAAATATTGAGCACAAAATAGTAATGTTTATCTGCCTTTTATTGAAAAAAATGATATAGTAATTATCGTCACAGCCCTGTAGGGATGCAATACCAAACCTCACGTATTACTTATCTCCTTAAGTCATTTGTGTGGCTCTTATTGGGTTTTCTATGGTGAATGTCTTCTAATTATTCAAACTGTGATGCTAGAAAAGTTTCATGGAGCATCTCTTTCAATAGCCATCTGGATCTGTGTGTGTTTTTGTTGTAACCAAGAATAAGAGAGGCTTTTATCCTCCTCCAGCTGCTGACTCCAGAATATGTACTCTATTTTTGCGGCTGGTTTCTCTCACTCGTGTAATAGATAGTTTCAATTCAGTCCTGACAAGTTCAAGTGTGGTGTGGAAGTACTCAATTGGCAAGGGGCTGTGCAAGATCTGAATTATAGTGCAATATTGTTTTGATATGTGAATAGCATCAAAAATCAGGTAGCAAGTTAGCATAGTGCGAGGAGCTTTTTTGGCATTGTATTTAACTGGAGATTTTTGTATTTATTTATTCATTCATTCAGTCGTAATCTATTTGTTCATTAGCATTTGTTTTGTAAAATAATCTGACAGAAGCCTCTATACATTTGACAGTGCAATTTTCAAAGCTATAACTATAAGATAAAATAAGACATGATTTGCTGCACTGTGAGGAAATTCCAGTGTTGCAACGTACAAATCAAGAACAGCAGGACAACAAAAACATTCAAAAATCTGTCAAAATCAATGAGAAGTCTATATCTTTAGACTTAGCTTATTGCAGTACATTTGTTGAATTTGCCTAAGTAAAATTCCACATTATCGCAGCCCTATTTAGAACCTTAGCCATACAGCTGTGTCTTCCAATTCCCGCTGTACAGCAACCCTATATACCCCTTACACGGAATCCTCTCAGGTTACTCCAAAATATCGATCAAACTCTACTTGTATTTTCGTCCGGCCCTATCTCTCCCGTGTTTCCTCTCAATTTGTCTTGGGTGTCACATGTCCTGGTCCTGCACAGGGGTGGAGGAGGGTGCTGGGATGAAAGGAAGTCATTTTGCAGATAGAAAGAGCCTGACCTTCATAGCAGTGAGAGGGATGGGGATAAAAGCTTGGAGTTAATGCCCTGCCAAAGTGCGTTCTCCACCACGCCACAGAAAAATCCTTCACCGTGATATATGATCCTAATAGAAGCTTTCTAATAATAAAAATCACATGGTTTGGGAAATAGAGGCTGAAGCATTTGACTCTATTGGGGAAAATAAACCTATAAATCCTATCTGCATGCAACGATCGAAATTATGGTTCAATTTAAAGTAAAGGGTATGAGAATGACAATAACAGGGTGAAATATTCCAGTCAAAGGGTCACAAATCCATGTACTGTTGGCAGCTTAAATACAAAAATCATGTCTTAAAGGGCATCTGACCTAAAACCAAGGTCAATATGCAAATCACAGCCCACAAACAGACAAAAGATTGATTTAACTGATACAGTGTTGTAGTTCAGTGTGTCTCTATGTACAGTCCAACTACAGACAGAGTCACAGAGGCCAGTACTATGAATGTCTGCATAATTTGAAGTTATTTTGAATGGCAGAAGTGTTAAAAGTCCTAAATTACACAAAATTGACTCTTGTGAGTTTTAAGCCTAGAATGCTTTTACCTCCACCATTTCTGGAAGTGTGTTTTGTTTCATTCACACATGTTTGAGTAATCCTATTATTAGTCTGTCTACATCTCCAAAACTCAAAATGCTCTGTTCCACCTTGTGATGTCATGTAGTGATAGTTTTCACATTAACAGCTACCGTTTACCTTTTCTTCTGTAGAGATTGGCAATTCCAGGGCTGAAACCTTCCAAATGATTCTAGTGAAGGTGTATGGAGTTTAAAAACACAGTGGAGCACTTCCTGTATTACCACATGACATCACAAGGTGGAACAGAGTGTTTTCAGTTTGCGAGAAGAGCTCTATTTATGCAGGGTTTGTGTGTTAAACATGTGTGAATGAAACAAAACACAACTCCAGGTATGTTTTTGTGAAGAAACAACATTATAACAATATGGGCCCTTTAAGATCATATAGAGGACTGAGGCGTAGATTAATGCTTTTTATTAATCAAAATATTTCGATTTAGACACTATCGTAAAGTGCAGTTTTCCAGTTTTCCATCTGCTGTATTGGTCGTTTCATGATTAGTAATTTTGTTAGGTTGTTGTTGTGACAGTAACGAGGAGATCCTGATGTCCATTCTCAAAGCAACAAATGAAAACTCGATCCATCACTTTAACCCCCTGTGGCATGTCTGTCCAAGGCTAGGACTAATTAGCCCTCACCAGTAAACACACACGCACACACACAACAAGGTTTAAAATGTATGTTGTGTGATGTGTGCCCATTATATCTGTGGCTTCAGACTCACTTGTAGTAACAGTTTCTTTGCATAGATAGAAAGTAGTTGGGTGACTAGCATTATATTGGTGTAGCATTGGTTCGAAAAGGAAGTGACAGATTAGGCAGATTATGGACTCAGCATGATTTATGCAGCCAACAACAACAATTGTGTGGCGAAAAACATAGGCAGGTCACAATGTAAACTAATTGTGGACATTATGCTTATTCAGTTGTCCATGATGTTCAATATATAATTCTGCTATGACCATAGACTGTATATATAATTGGACATAGCTAACCTGCTAGCCGCCACGTTCCAAAATAGGAAGTGATCATGGGCTGCGCTTCCGGCTCCATCGACTCTGGCTCCAATTCCCTTTACATTAGAAAACTGTCGCCCCTCTCTGCTGTCAGACTCGTCATTTTGGTCTTATAATGTTCGTACTGACCTGCTCTACGTGATCCTGGTAGTTTTATTTCGCTATTGTGTCCATAACTCAAGATATGAACATTAATAACGGACAAATCAGTTGTGTTAGCAATAGGTTTGATTGACAGCGTTGCTAAGCAAAAAACGGACAATCAGTTGTGTTAGCAATAGGTTTGATTGACAGCGTTGCTAAGCACCCGCTCCCTGCTAAACCAGCGGTGCAGGCAGGAAGGGGTGTTACCTTCATCTTGCTATGATACTCGCAGTCAGAATTCCAAATATGGAACCTGGCTGCAAGTTCATCCCGTAACCACTAGCCTCAATGAGCTTCATTTGACTGGAGCTGAATCCTATGGGTGACGTCACACTCACTTAGTCCACTTCTTTATACAGTCTATGGTTTTGCTCTCATTTAAGTTAATCAATGTAATCATAGCCTATATTTTCTTCCCGACGGACACATTTAAAACTGTTATTGCTGTGTATAATTAACTCATTTTTACTATAAAATTGTATGTTTTCATGAGGTACTAATTATGTTCTTAGTACAGAGGGTCACAGAGCCAGTGTACACCTTGTGGCGATCCCAAGCCTGGATGAATTAGAAGGGTAATTAGTTAAACATCTTGTAATTAATATTTTAAATAGATGGTTGCTGTGTTCTGGAGTAGAAAACCTGAATAATTGGCTGAAATTCAATCTTTAATCAAACAGAAAGAGTATAGTGTATTCTACAGGAGGCAAAAGGTCCCAGATTTAGACAGAGAGTAAAGGCGTCTTACAGTGCTTCATCTCTCTAAGCTTGTCTCCTCCTGTCACTTGTAATGGGAGGGTCAGGCCTGCGCTCCTATCAGCCCTCCCCTACACTGGAGTGGAGTGTACTGTCACACAGGGTTATCAGGCTGCTCTGTGAAGCCTGAACTCTAAATGTAGACCTATGCCGATAACAATATACTCGGATGCGGTCCAAGTCTTATCTGAGATCTGTGAGAGGGGACTAAGGAGAGATGAGAGAAAATGTGAACCTAAATCGTCATTCAAATATGTTCTTTTTGCATAAACTAAAGATTAAAGCCAGTCTGATTTAATGCCACATAATCATTAAGGATCATTTTTGAGGCAATTTATAATTATTATTTTATTTGGAGCCAACACAAAATTCAGTGTATTTATTTAAGATGAAAAGTGTATTATTGTGGTATACATCATAGCCTGGATTTCAGACAGCTTGGGTCTATAGGGGGGCAAAATGGCGCATTGCAACCTTATTTTAAAATGTTTACATCCTCATTTTAGGCATGTTTTTCCACCCCTTTGAAACTCATATGCATCCTCTGCTGATTTCCATAGACCAATAATGTTTAATACATGAAATGCAGATCTTTGTAAAAAAAAAACAAACCCAAAAAACAAGCAAGTTCACGAGTCTAATCTCTAATAAAAATGATAGTTCAACATTTGTGGATGTACCTTTTGTATAGTTTGTGCTTTAAGATGAAGGTGAACAGCCGACTGTAAACCAGAATTGGGTGCATTCCATGTAGATACGTTCTTTTTGTGCAGTGGCTGTGTGGTTTTAGCAATATAATGCTCCTTACATTCTTCTGCATCCTTCTTACAGTGAACTGAATATACAAGTGATGGGACTTTCAGCTCTTTCATTTCATTTCTTTCATTTCAAAGAGCCGTTCAAAGGACTGGCTCTTTTACTATGTATTTATATGACAGAAGGAGAACTAATTTTATCTACAAAATAATCACTGAGAGAGACTACCAAGCCTCAGATGTGTTTAAAATGGTTTAAACTGATAGTGGGAGAGTGTTTACCCTTTGAAATTATGAATAATTTAAATAAAATGCTGCACTACAATAATAATAATGAAAAAATCAAATGTTATTATGATGCAAAATATGTTTTTTTTTTTGTTTACAAAGCTCTCACTCGTGACGCCTGCTCTGCTTCTGTGCTGATTCTTGTGCTGGTTCAGGGTTAATCAGTATAAAAATGCATAAAAATTAGAAAGAAAAAGATTTGATTCTTTTAAAAAATGAGATCCGGTTCCAACTGTTCACATTAAGGAACCATTCACATTAAGGAACCGTTCACATTAAGGAACTGTTCAAAAGAGCCGACTCGTTCATGAACGTCACATCACTAGAATATACTACCTGTATACTGCAAATATACTATATATTGTTCTTGGGATGAACCAACTTCTGTTTGGTTTAAAATACACAGGAATGTCTAAAAATCCTTCATTTCAAAAACAGTTTTCAGAATACAACCTTTGAAACTTTTTCTACCTTGAACTACTCCTGGGCGAATTACAGATTACACCAACTCAAATACCACAAAATATTAACTGGATAGAATCAGTAAACAGTGAAATAACGCTGTAGTTAAACTTTATATAATAGAACAGATGGTATGGTCTTTTATATATGACACTTTTTGACTGTACTGAATTCAATCCCGTTGCTATGTTTAGAGCTGTTTCATATAACTCACATTATAGACAGGGAAAAGTTCCTAATGTAACAGCATGTTTATGTAAATCCCTTGAGGATATTTGCCGTTCTTGTTGTTGTCGATGCCTCATTATTATTACTGTCAGTGTCGCTCTCATTGTGTCACTAGATTTGACTTTGTTTGTTTGTGTTGGTCCTCTGGTGTTACTCAGAGCACATCAAAGCCCCTCCTCTCTCCTCTCTCTTCACTCCTCTGTACTTCTGGTCCCTCTTTCATCCTGGCAGCTGTGTGTGTGTTATGGCGCAGCTCATGGCGTTACAAGTATATACACGTTGACACTATTCGGCTGCATGCGCCCACCGGGGGGGACACCCTATACCCCTGACCTCATCCCATATGAGAGAGAGGAGAACCCCGTCTGTCGCCATGGAGACCGGGCCGGGCACTCATTCTCCCCCCTAATTCTGGCCCATAGGTTGTTGTTGCTGTGAGGGACATGTCTCTAAGCAGGTGTCCAGACATTTAGAAGACAACGTCCTTTTCATCTTTGTCCCAGGAGCTCGGGCCAAAACACTGACGCTGGTGGCTGTCATGTTTTGGAGTTACTTTTATCCCGCTGTCTTTGAAGTGTGCGCCGTAGAGGCTATGTAGACACTAACATAGCTGGATCCTTCAGTTTGTGTTTGTTTTTGCCCCATTGTTCCATCAGTCTACAAGTGTTTTCCAAATCTAAAATGTATTCCACTTCGAACACTTTTGAACACAATCTTGAGTAAATAAGTCATTTTTAAAATCTGGGTCATTCGCTTCACTGTGATGAAGGGTATTGTTCATTTGGAGCTGGTTTCTGCTTGAAATTAGTTTTGTTCAGTCTGCTCAGTCTACGCGTTATTGTTGAAATAGCATCCACTGGGTCTATAGCTCCACAAAATAAAGTATACCATTAGCCGTCGCAACCTCTTCTACTCCACCATTGGGTCGTGTCATGAACTGAGAGGGAGATACTGTAAATCTATACAAGGACAAAATGTTGTTGTTGCAATTAATATCCTGTAAAAAAAAAACAAAATATCAATTTTTTAATGGAAAATTGCTAAGCCTGTAGTTTAGATCTCTACAAACATTTTCTGACATGTGTGTTTCTTGTGTTAGTTTAGAAGAGTATATTTCAGACTTTTCTCAGATGTAAGTGCTTCAGGATTTGAAACATTTTTTGCGCTGAATCTTTGATACAGATAAAATGTTATCTCAGTCGCAATAAATGGTCACATTTTTATATAGCGCTTTTCCACTTTCAATGCTCTCAAAGTGCACTCACCCATTCATTCACACACCGGTATACGCAGACACTGGGGGCGAGGTGGGTTAAGTGTCTTGCCCAAGGACACAACGACAGTGTTCATCTGTGGGAGCTGGAATCACATCACCAACCTGTGGGTCTGACCGCTCAACCAATGATGTTTATGTTGAGAGCAGGATTTGAACTGCCAACCTTCAGATCAGTGGACAAACACTCTACCAACTGAGCTACTGTCGCCCAATACTTAAGTGATGTCTTTTCCCCCTCAGGATTGTGTAGGCCATATCATTTTGTTTACTGATTTTATTGCTTCATGACTATCATTGTAATTTTACATTAGTTACATGACATAAACTTCACTATTGATATCTTGGCCCTTATCCCTCGTCACTGCCGTTGCTTGTATAAATATTGTGTGTGGAGTTTATGTTGTTTTATTATGAACATCACGGTGCCGTCCAAAGCTATAAAAGATTATATGGACTGAAGGATACAGAGAGTGAGTTTTGTGGAGTGCCTGTTAAAAAGCATGTGTCCCGGGAGCACTGAGGCAGGACAGGACCAAGGTTGCCCACCCCCCATCAGAGGACATCCCAGGACAGTGGACTCGGCTCCTCTCTTTTGGTCACACTGTATTCTGCCATCGCTGTATGATTTTCTGTTGTGAGGGATTGTTTAGGGTTGTAAAATTGAAAATGTAAATATTGGCAACTGCAATATGTATCACAAGACAGTAGAAGTACTGCAATAACCAGGTCTGTGCAATTTATAAAATTTTTATAAAGGCCAAGATTCAAATTGTCAAAGATAAGTGTTTTTTAAATCAAGAAATCTAAAGCCAATCCTGTGATACAAGTGTGGTTTGGAGTAGAGTTCAGCTCTGAGAGAGAAAATTCACTATTTCCTGGGTTAAATTGCACTTGAAAATTGTGTTTTGTTTATGTTTAGAAAATTAAGATGAATAATACAAAATAAAATTCAAATGAAAACTGCAATCGATCAATACAAGAAAAAAGTAGTAGTAGTCAAAGTACTAAATCTCGATCTTAAGCAAACGTATAAGATATTAATTATTTTGGGTTTAAAATTGCATTATAGACCAAGCAGTTGTGATAATGATATCGAGCTAGGACTACATCAACTTACCTTGACCAAGTTTTTATTCCACTGCAGCATTCAAAATTGTATTAAGTAATGAACATTTTCCTCTGTAACAAAATCGAGTTTAAAATTTTAATATCATAACAAGCCCAGCCAGTAAGCAGCCCTGATTACTCATGTCTGTACAGTTCATTTCTGTGAAATAATAAGGCGCTATATTTATTGCAAATAGTTACCCATCCTTCATACATTTCTCTTACGCAAAACCAAACTAGCGTTAATCTCTGTGACAACTTAAGAAGGAAACGCAGAAGCATCCAATCGTGTCATAGCAAGTGTCTCAGTATAAATAAATCAGAGAGATAGAGAAAGGGAGAGAGAGAGAGGGAGAGAGAGAGTGAGAGTGAGAGTGTGAGAGCTGACCTTGGACGGAGAACAGAAGCAATAAACCTGCCTCCTCCAGCACGCGGAGAGGAACCTGCCTCGTCTGAAATAACAAGCTTTTATTAAACGTGATCCTCTGACACACATCACTGAATGCACTCCAAGCATGCGCTTAGAAAAACACAGAACACCAAGTAGTATCATGGCTGCAGCATCATCCTTACATATGTCTGAAGTACGATGCGTTTAAGTACAAACATTATTGCACAAAGTTGATAAAATTAAAAATCACTACAAGAATATGAATTGTGAAAACACTTTTTTCAAGTCAACCATTTTGGCCTTTTATATTTTTTTGTTCATAATCATTTTTATTAAACGACTTCTTGTTGACAGCATTTTAACAATATCCAAGTCGAAAAGAAAATAGTTGTTATTTTTATTCAATTAAGAGCATGTGAAGAAACTGAATAGATTTTAAATAACCTGCTTTTTCTTGTGTGTACTTCCATCTTTGGTTAATTGTTTTTTTCATGTGAGCATCCAATTTATTCACCCATCACTCATCATAGCTGGATCAAACCTTGTGTTTTTACTTGCTATAAACACAACACAAGTCACATAACAATTTGTGACCCTGCATTTGTCTGATGCAGCTTTATTTCTGCATCACTTTCAATAAGCGTTAATGCAATCACATGAATTTTCAAATGACAAGCTTTTGGATCACTGTCTGATGTGCCACCAACTGTCCTGGCTCACTCTGCTCTCTCAGTGTCATATTCACTGGCTTTTATTTATCTTTAAATGCATTCATCACAGTTATCCTGAATAGACACAGTATTTAATTCCATTCAGATCCTCCGACAGTTCACGCCACGAGGATCAGATATTTGTTGTTGTCCCAAGAGTTAAAAAAGAAACTTCAAAACATTCATTTAAATATAAAGCTCCCTTTGATTTGAGCTATCGTCCCTCAACTATTCGCTCTTTAACTTCTGTCCTTTTGTTTAAAAATGCTCTGGTGCAGTATTTACACAACCCCTGTAATTATTATTGACCATCTTATTTTATGTTGACTGATTTTGTGGCTATATTTCAATTCTGTATTAATCTTTGTTCATGCATTACTCATTCTGAATTGAACAGTTAAATGTGAGTGTGTGTTTGGTTCTGTTGATTTAGGGGGGTTCTATGTTTTAATTTCAATTTTGTAGCCCACTGTCAGCTCTACTGTATCTGTCTTTCTAGTTGTTATCCTCCAAATAAGTAAATGTAAGCGACTGTTACAATGTGCTGCTTGTGAGATGTGCGCTCATTCTTTCTACAGTTGAACAAAATCCTGATTACATTTGTATTGCTTTTTGTGATATCATTAACGTTATCACAAACTACGTTTTTTCTTTCTGTCTCTTGTAGATTGGTGCAGAAGCCTCGTCTTGTCTCCACCAGAGGACCAGTGCTGCCCTCCGTCTCCCAGTGTGCACCTGCCCCTGTAAGAGCACCTGCCCCTGTATGACCCCCCTGTCAGAGCCCCTGTCAGAGTCCCTGTCAGACTGCTGAAGGACCGGAGCAGAGCCTGTTGATGCGTCTCCCTGAGAAGCACTCCCTCAGTACTATGAACTGTGAGCAGGACTTTGGGGATGTCACCCTCACACTACGACTGCTCATGCACGGAAAGGTAATGAATGAATGAATGAAACCTGATGTTTACTGAGAATACACTGCAGAAGTTGTATTAGATTTATACATCTATGTTCATATGGTTCATCTTGGCACGTTACTGTATTTCCCAGGTAAAAAGTCTTAAATCAGTTTCAAATCAAATTATATAAATATATGTATCAGCCATTGTTTAATTAAAGATACTGGGTTGAAGTAACAGCCTATTGACCTTATTTCACCCCACTCACTTTTACCTCTAAATGCTACTAAACTGCACTTTCTTTGTGGTGGCACTTCCGGTTAAGTAAGAATTTGAGAAAAGTTTTGCCACTAAAATATAATATGAAGTTGGTTGTTTTGTGTAAAACCCAGTAAGTCACTGCACCGATTCTCTGGGAGGCTTTAAAACAGCTCTGTAGTCAATATAGAAATTATTTGCTGTCAAGATCGGCAGACCCCTGCAAAATAATACAGCTCGAACAATGGTGGTGCCCACAGCAACTTATAATAACTTAATAACTTAATAAGGTGAATAGAGCTGTTCACAATTCTTAAAATCGTGATTACTTGCCCTAAGTAATAGCAGTAGTAGCAGCTGAAGGTGAAAATGATGCCAATTACACCAAATTACATGTTTTTAGTATTGTAAAAACTTTACTTAAGTACTACCAAGTGTTACTGCTCTAAAAACAAACATGTTAAACACATTGTGATGCTCCAGATGACATGTTGATCCTCTTGATTCCTGATCTGAAAACACGTTTTATCTCCTTTTGTCTCTTTTTGTTGTAGGAAGTTGGCAGCATCATAGGAAAGGTGAGAATCATTTGAATATTTTTCCTCTAAAACCTTGTTTTCAGTCATTATGAATGCATTGCATCACTCCCTAATCAGGTGTTGTTTTGCAGCACCATGACCTGTATCTAATGTATGCAAACCAAGCTGCCGTTTTCCATGGCTTTATGCTTCTGATGTGAATGCATTTGTTTTCCATCGAAATTCTCCTTTTGTAAAATCTGTGTGCACACAAAGACGCCATTGTTGTTTTGAATATCCCTAAAATGTAATCGGCTCAAAACTACCCCCCTTGACACCCTACCCCTCCTCCTCCCCCCATAATGCACTTAGAAAACAGAAAGGAAACTTTAGACCACTGGCATATTAGTGCGGCTGTCTCGTGGGATGTTTTAGTGTCTTTTAGCCTGGGCTGAGATGGAGGGAGACGATTCGGTCTGAGCTGCTATTAGGTCTGTAATATGAAACTACAAAGAGCAGGGGGATGCAAGCTAATAACAGTAATGTAAGCTAGAGACAAAGTAATGAGAACAATAGAAAAAAAATATATACATGGTCAGCAAAACCAAACTGTGAAATTATATCAGTTGTTCATAGAGCCAGGACTCACTCTTTTGATGTCCTAGGAAAGATTTCAGATGATGCCCCCCTGCTGCCACCCATAATAAAACATTGACTCAAATTGGATACTTTTGTCATGACTTTTGTTGGTATTGTGCCATGAAATAAGGGTCACTGATACTGTGTCAGGTAGTTTAGAAGGTTGGGAGCTCTGGGGGTCTTAGATAGGCATTCACACTGGGCTGTGGACAGGCATTATGTGGCAACAAGACAATATTATGTTTTATGTTGCTTCAAACATGACTCAACAGAAATGTGGAGTGAAATGTGTGTGCACTATTAAATATGCAGGCGTATTAGTTCATCAGCTGTTTGTGCTTGTAATAAGTGGCAGATTGGCCAAAAATAAAGACAGGCTAAAAGCTTAGGGGATGTAGATCTGCTGTTAGATGAAAAGCCCACCAAATATGGAAAATTATGATTAGCACAGCCGGCATAGATGGTTTTAGCAGTAACCATTTGGCATCTGTGCAGTCCATTGGGAGTGAGCAGATTTATATATTGCACAAATACCCACTTAAACCTCAAGCATGGTCCTCAACTGCCCTTGCTTCAATGGAAAAGTCACAGTGAACAGAAATAATGTTTTTGTGAGTTCTGACAAAGCGAAATACTAGCCATTCAGTGTTGGGTGGATTAGAGATACAGAGGAGAGAGAAAGCTGGAAAATAGGGACTACATGTGTGAACCGTCTGACAATGCCAAAATTGGATAAACCATAATCCTAACCAGTGACAGGCGAGGTGAAAAGCTCCGATTGTATCCTCATTAGGTTAACCTAGGCAAGTCAGGTGGTTGTAATGTTATGGCTGTTAATGTCTATGCTCAGTGAATCTATATTCTCTTCCCAAGTGCAGTCAATATATTGAAATGCATTTAGTAAATTGTGTACAATGCGATTCATAACAAGACATTGTTTGAAATGTCAGGCAGCAGTCATAGGATGACGTTGGCATTGCTTTTGAAAAATGGCATTGATTTTTTTATGGTTGTCCTTCATGTTTTCTCTTTCAGAAAGGAGAAACTGTGAAGAGAATACGAGAAGAGGTACAGTGTGTTATTGTGACGTGCTAGGATTTCAAATGTGTGGATTTTTTTTCCTTTGCTACGTATTGATTTCATTTATGTAATTACTTGACTCGTTTACAATGTCTGCCTTTATAAATATATTTTTTATCAATATTTTATACATATTGTAGACTCAGCCAGCCTCATCTTTGTCTCCGCAGAGCAGTGCACGGGTGAATATCTCTGAGGGAACATGTCCAGAGAGGATCATAACCATCACTGGCTCCACTGACAGTGTCTTTAGGGCCTTCACCATGATCACGTACAAACTGGAGGAGGTGAGGGCACTAAACAGCATAAAACCAACCCGTAATGCCACTTTGTCTCGCCAAAGATATGGTCATATCTGGTTAGATTGTAGTGGGCCATAAAGGTTGGGTCTATGGTGTGAAGGCCAGTGCTTAGTCCTGGAAACTTGCTTATTTGTATGTTTGTATATCATTTGTTATATTTTGTCGTACACTAACAGTCAAAGGTTGGACACATTTTGTTTCTTTATTTTCCTTACTATTTACATTGTAGATTCTCACTGAGGACATCAAAATTATGAATGAACATGAATGGAATGTATTAAACAAAAAATAAACTCAAAATGAGAATAGAGGTTTTTTTTTTAAATTGCCACCTTTTGCTTTTATCACTACACAAGGCACCTGTGAAGTGAAAGCCATTTTAGGTCACTTCGTCATGAAGCTCACTGACAGAAAGCCGAGGGTTTGCAGCACTGTCGACAAAGCGAAGGGTGTTTACTTTGAGGATTTTATATAAAATATATATTCTTTCCTTTACTACCTTGCATCATATATCTCCTGTCTTTCTGTATCTGAAAAGTAGAAAGTGGTAAATATAAAAAAATAAACAATGGATGAGAATGTGTGTCCAAACTTTTGATTGCTAGTTTAGTTAACTTTTGTCTGAAAAACACTTTTTATGGGAATTCTTGGTAAAAACTTTGAAACTTCTCAGGAGAGCCCATAACCTGCCTGTCTCCATGGAGATATCCGTGCTTTGGAATGTTCCACCTCATGGCATTAAAGTTATTGTTCTTGCACATATAACCACATTGCCTTGAAAAACATGCATTCATATTGTTAGGGGACTCGCGTTTCCCAAGATCCTGACATATAACTTGGCCTGAAGGAGTCACCTGCTTGTTTAATACCATACTGTGGAATATGCCAGGCAAAGCAGATGATGGACACTACTAGAAATGTTACATAGTGCACCTTTCATGATGTAAAATAAAGGAAGCATGTTGGAATTAACATGGGCACAACTAGGACTCAGTGGTTAGAGGGTTCGCCAGCTAACCCAAAGGTTGCTGTTTGACTCTTGCTGTGATCAGTGCATAGGTTGGACATACTGCTGTTTTGTCCTTGGGCAAGACACATCACTCACTTTGTATGAATATGGTGTGTGACTAGTGGTGGTGGGGGACTGATTGCGCAGACTGGCAGCCTCACTTCCATCAGGCCACCCCAGGGCAGTTGTGACTAAAGAAGTGGCTTAAAGAAGTGTGGGGTGTCAATGAAGAATCTGATGAACTGATAAGCAACGGTGACATGTTACACAGAGTCTCATGGAATGAAAATCTTATAAGCAACCTCCTTCACTTGTGTTACCGATGCGTATTAGATATATATACATACTGCAGATCTGAAAGCAAACTAAATGCTATAAAATACATTTTTGTGCTCTCATCACTTTACTTCAGAGTTTAATCAATATGAGCAGAAAGCACTTTGGCTGTGAAATTGAGATGACGCTTTGAGTAAGATGCCTGTACTTGACATTTTGGACAGAAATTCATAATGAAAATGTCTGCTTTGCTTGGCACTCTGGGGTTGTATTGCACCAACACAGGAGTATTCATTCTCATGGCAAGTTGTAGAAACAGATTCATTTTTAGCAGAAGCAGTAGTTGTATTATATTGCTTTGTATTTACTGTGTAAATGTTGTTTTGATGAAAATTATTATCTTCCAGTAATATTGTAGATTAAGTAGTAGAAGTAGCAGCACAGAAATATGGGAGTTACAATAGAAACAGTAGTAGAAGTAGAAGTGGTACGTGGGCAGTGGTATTTGTCAGCAGTATTAGACTATAATTGCAGTATTAACAGCTCTGCAAATATCGTTTTAATCTCACCTCTTTTCAGGTCAAACTCTTGTGTTTCCATAGCGACGCAGCAGCTGACCCTTTGAGAGTACAGCGAGCGCTGAGTTATTGTACAGTGGCACCTTTAATAGAAAACAAAGGGGTGTAATTTCCTTTTTTGCCGATTAGACGCTGCATTTGTCTCTGTGTGTGTTTTATGAATCACTAAAGTCATTACGCTGGGTTCAATCATTATGTCCCGGCTTTGGTTTATGGATGAAGCTCTATCTCAGTTAAAAGACAGCATTAAAACTATCTGTGACAAATTGTCCTGGGTGCACTACACAAATAATAAGACTCTAATAATTCAGTATAGAGCTCGGGACTGTGCCGTCAACACTTCATGGAGTTATTAGTTAGGCTAATGTTAAATCAATGGCGCTTTGAAGATACTAAATATGAAATGTAGTGTTTGTTCAACAGTATTGGGAGCGTATTTACCAGGAGTGACCCAGCAGCTTATCGGGTTGTTCTACGGCTCTTTTACTAATGCTGTTTTGGTTAATGCATATCTATATCCTGATCTCTATAGATCACATGTGTCAAATTCAAGGCTCGCGGGCCAATGTGGCCCGCTATGTCATTTTATGTGGCCCGTGACAAGGTAAATTAAAAGGTATGACTGTCTTAAAATATCAGTTTATCAGGACATACGCAGTTACATAGCTATATTTTTTACATCTATGGAAATGCATATGCAATATTTGTAGCTTGAATAAGTAATAAATACAGAAACAGTTAATTAACAAGTTAAAAAAGTAGTTACATTTATTTTATATTACATCTGGCCGTTTGAGGGCAACCATTTTGCTGATGTGGCCCTCGGTGAAAATGTGTTTGACACCCCTGCAATGAATGATGACTATAGTACGAAATTTACAAAAAACATGAAGAAAAATGGTGAATGTAAATTTATGATTTACTGTAGAATGTATCTGTATCAAAACACAGCATATTAACAAAATAAGCTACAAAACCAGTAAGTACAGAGCAGTAGGTGGAAATAGCGGTTAGGTGTAAAAAGCAATTTTGTGAGCAATCAAGCCTCAAATGCAAGACAATACATGTCTACTCAAACATGTCTACTCAATTAAAACACAACTTTGAGTAAGATAATGATGAGGGAACACATTTATGTGTCCTTTAGAGCAGCCTTCAGAAACTATATATTGTTGACTTAAAAGCCATTAGCGTAACTCTTTCTTAACTGCTGCATTGATGTCTGTGCACTAGTGACTTCTGGCTCACATCAGTGTTGGGTTTGAACTGTGAAGCAGCAGAAACAGCTTGGCAGATTTACATTTCAAAGCCTCATTCAGAATCACTGCTGATTAATTAAAAAGGTTTTCTCCTCCCATAGAGCGGATGCACAACGCCCTCCTCCTGCAATGCAAAAACTACAAGAGATTACTGTATTTGCTAGTCGTTGTGTGGTGTCATGTATAGGCAGTTTTATCTTTTATAATTACAGTATGATCATCAAAACATCTTAGCTGTATCCTTCACTGAGATGAGCCCTCCACAGAGAATATTTATCACTAGCCTACATGTTCGGTGCATGGCGTTTTCTCACGTGTCCATAGTTGGTATTCATAAGATGCATTGGAATACTGTAAAGGTGCACACCACAGCCGAGTAATGCTGAGGTGAGATGCAGATAAAAGTGTGAAGGAAAGCTAATAGTCAGCAGGAGCAGCAGCAGTAGCAGTAGTAGTAGTAGTAGAAGTAGAACTGGTGGTAGTAGTAGTGGTACCAGTGGTAGTACTAGTGGTAGAAGTAGTAATAGTAGTAATAATAATAGTAGTAGTAGTAGTAGTACTAATAATAGTAATAGCAGCACAAGTAGATTTTCAGCATTTTTTTGTCAAAACCTGCACAGGTGTCAACAGCCAGATTGATCACATCAAATATAACTGTTTTCATGGAATTTTTGTTGTGCACATAAACATAACCAGTGTTGCATTTTAGTAGTACACTTTTTTCATTCGCCTTGACACTTGAGTCTAAATTTCGGCACAAATTCTATAGCGTGCCACTCAGGGAGCAAATACTTATGTTAGAACAAGCTTATACCCATTTTCCATCCATCCAAGAGATTTCATAGACAGACACAGAAGCACTAGAAATCACAACATAAAATACTTCTACAGTGAAAACCTGTATGAACCAGGTTTTCTTTCAGACACTTTGAGGTCCAGGTCAGACACAGTTCAGATACCAACTGCTAAAAAGCACACATTTGTAAATTGCACTTTTTGTTATAAAATGTTTGTGTAACATTAGACACATATTTAGAGCATTTACTCATTCTCAAACCATCAGAAACAGAGTGATACTGGTCCTTCACACTGACTCCTTAACACTACACGTCTAAAAGTGTGGCAGCATTCTCCGGCCAGTGTCTGGACGATGGTTAGATAAGGTTATAAGTCTCATGACTATGTTCATATTTTAATCACAAAGTTTACTTTTTCAAACATTCTGAATTGTCTTGTGTGAATAGTTTTGGAGAGTGAGCAAAAGATTTGCCAGATTTATGAAAAGTTCATGAAATGTTCCAAAGCCATTGAAAAAACTGTATTAGTAGCATCAGCATTATTTCTGAGTGAAACAGTAGGCATATTGTAAAAGAAGCAGTATTAGTGGCACTATTAGTAGTTCATTACAGCCAGGTCAGGTGCTGTTTATCATCTGACACATGCAACATCCTGCCTCTTTGAACCTCTAAACCCTCAGAAACTACCCCTCAACATAATATTGATTCACCTACAGTTTTTTGTTTTTTTTCAATTGTTTTAGCAATAGTTTTAAAACTTGGTTTAGTTTGATCAAACATGTATCTGAACAGAGACACAGCTGGTCAAATACTGTATTTCCACTGTAAATGCCTTGTTTGACTTTCCAGAACACATACACATTACATATAGCACAGTCTGGGTTTATTTGCTATTCTGACATCTCTCTGTTTTCTTCAGCATAAGAATTTATATAAAATGCTGTAAAATCCAGTGGCAAATAGATAATATGTATATTTTTATTTCAATTATATTTTTTACAAAAATGTTTGAATATCTTGACTGGTTTCAGATAAAAAAAGCAGCCCCAAATTCATATGTGTAAAGTAAGAACCCACCGCAGACTGCACTAAACCAGTGATCCTCTGCGGTCACTGAACGCAAGATTAAAGCTTCTGACCTGCACTGTCAAATGAAAGAACAGATAAAAATACATGACCAACATGAAGTTAGAAAGTTTTTTATGGTAAAACTGGCTTTTGGAGGACAATTGATCAGTTTTGAATGAAAAACTACATTTTGCTGAGCTAAAAATGGGTTTAGGAAAACAGTAACCCTGTTTGGGATTCTGTGTGAGCTGTTTTGCAAATGTCAAATTTCAATAGAGAAATGTGTCAAAGCAACTGAAAAAAAAAAGGTTATATATTTGGTTATGACAGCACAGAAAAAAAGCATTAGATATTATTGACTTTTCTCCTTTATATCTCTTCCAGGACCTGACAGCGTTAGTGGCCAACGGCACCATAAGCACCAAACCTCCAGTCACTCTGCGCTTGGTCATCCCTGCCAGTCAGTGTGGCTCTCTTATCGGGAAGGGAGGGGCCAAAATCAAGGAGATCAGAGAGGTGAGAGATCAAAAAGCAAAATTCTGGATTATATCAAACTGAAAAACAAAAGAAACCAGTTCAAACTAACCTGAACTTGAATGCAGACATAGAATGACTGTTGTTTGATCTTAAAACCTGCAATCCTGTGGCCGAATTATGAATCATTCTCACGAGCCGGGATCCGAAGCAAAACCTTCTTGGTGCAGAGGTTTTAGTTGTGACAACCAGGTCACTATTTGGTCATTATTTAGACACTGGATTAAAGACTTTAAACGTGTCTATTGTGGTAAACATGATGTCGTTCCTTTTTAGACATTACCCTAATACAGTAACAATGACACAGTGGCAAGGACATGCAATAGATTTGTTTGGTCCTCCCATGAGCTTGAGGGTTGTTTTACCCCAGTGGACTTTGGGAGTTACAGTAATAATTCACAAGAAAAAAACTGTACAGTTAACATTTCAGACAGTGAAATATAAGATTTGAATTTATCTTTAGTTGAATCTTCCCTTTCCCAGAGCACCGGAGCTCAGATTCAGGTGGCGGGGGACCTGCTGCCGAATTCTACCGAGCGAGGAGTGACGATATCGGGCAGCCAGGACTCTGTCATCCAGTGTGTCAAACTCATCTGTAATGTAATCCTGGAGGTGAGAATCTTTACAGGCTTTTCAACTCAGACTGAATTACATAATATTGGTGATTTTTTTCAGTTCTATATCAGTTTGGTATCGCAAATAGTTGCTATGGACACAGGCCCACGTCGGCAACCTTAACTTCAAAGAACGCCTCTTTTCACTATTTCAACATAAAAAGGTGCATTTGAGTGTCTCTGCGCTCATACAGAATTCAGAGCTGAAAAGTACAGTTTCTTGAGGAACCAAACCTGTGTTCAGGAGAAAATCCACTGTGTCAAAAGGTGCAGTGAACGGGTCAGAGCGACTGCTGTAGAGAAAGATGCTGAGGTGTAAGTCTGAAAAACAAACTGCCCAAAGCTAAATCTGCTCAATATTTGACAACAGATCTCTGGAGAAAGCACATAGTTTAGAGCTAAATATCCCTCAGGGCAATGCTTGTCTCAGGAACTACTAACACATTTACTTATGTATATTTGTAAACATTGTAGTAGTAGGAGTACAGCTGTAGTAGGCCTAGTTTTGCAGGCAATAGTAGTAGAAGCAGTAAAAAACATCCAAATACATTTTAAACTTACCCTCTGGGAGTGCAATAAAGTAGGTTTATTTTCAGTTTTATGCTGGAACCTGTGATTGGCTAATTGTAAATTTGATCCAGTTTTCCAGGGCTTTCTTCAAAGGATTTCATTAGGTATCTGCCCCAGCGGCTTATGCTTTGGGCTCAGCACTGTAAATTATGCAAAGTTTTACCAAGAATTGGGCGACTTTTCTCTGGGTACAAAGATACCCCAGCCTTCATGTGTTATGGCCAAATCCAGCCCATTTATTAACTCAAAGTGAAAAGAATGTAACAATGATATGTACATGGTAGGTATAAATTATAGTTTTATCAAACACAAAATTTACATTTAATCTCTCTTAGGTCAACATGTTATACACACATTGTATATTGCACAAAAGAAGTAGCCTAGGCAACTACACACAATGTTATGTTTAATCTGCAAATAAAAATGAGGCTCTTTGGCTTTTAGTTAATCTATCCAAGAGGCAATTTCCTGCAAGTCCACATCCTATCAACTACAATATCAGCAAATAGATCGCACTTCTTTTCAATTATTAAAACACAAGCTAATGTTATCTGGGATCATAAGGACAGCCATTATGTAGCACTGTTCCCTGTTTAGTGCTTCATTATTGATACTTAAACTCAATGGAGAGGATACTGATGGTTCTAACACAAGATAATATTTTCCTTCTTAGTCTCCCCCAAAAGGAGCCACCATCCCGTACCGACCGAGCCCCTCCCCTGCTGCCTTCCTCATCGCCGGGAACCAGGTGAGAAAAACATGCCCAAATAGCATGTGGCTCCAAGTTTGTGGAATCGTGGAGATTAAAGGCCATAATCACCCTATAAAGTGTTGATTAAAACGACTTGTTGTTTAGAGCTCTATTCACTTTTATTGGCAACAAATACAATTAAACGTGTTAATCTTGGTAGGCTATTACCATCTAATTAATCTCCTGAGAAAAACATGTTTAACAATGGGACACATCTCATGCAGCTTCTCTCTCAAATACACTACAAATCCAAGACATTTATTCAAAGGGCCCATGTGATGCTAAAAAAGTACCCTCACTACGAATCATGTACTTAGGGCCATTTGAGCTGCTTTATTCAAAATGTTTGTACGATTCAATTAAACGCAGTATGTTGGTGCACAAAGCAAGTTTGATACAGTGAAAAATGAGTGAAAATGGTGCAGGTGAGTCATAGCCTGCAGTAGACGTTAGAGGATACAGTACTGAGTGAGACTTTCAAGCCAGAATTAAGACATAATTGCACAACATCATATCATTACCTCCAACGGAATCATTCTAAAACATATTTGGCTTTAATGAAATGGCTCTTATTCCTAACTAAAGCTAAAAAGGTCAATTAGGGATATTCGTGGGGAGGATCCATAGAATGTATATATAAAAGGACATAGCGAACCAGCTAGCTGCCACAATCCAAATCGATCGATCGATTCTGGTTCCATTTCACTTTATATTGAAAAACTGCTGCTGCCAGACTTGTCATTTTGGTTTTAAAATGTTTGTATTAACCTCCTCTACATGATCCTGGTATTTTTATTTTGCTATTTTGTAAATCAAGATATGAACATTAATAATAAACAAATCAGGTGCCTTCTTTCCCCGAGGTCGCTCCCACTAGTGTTAGCAACAGGTTTGATTGATAGCGTTGCTAAGCGCCTGCTCCATGTTAAACCAGTGGTGCGAAGCAGTGGTACTTTCAACAGCCGCCTCTGGATTGACTGTTTGGTTGCTGTGATATTCACGGTCGGAATTCTAAATATGGAACTCAGCTCCAGATTCACCCCTATAACTGCTCTAGCCTCAATGAGCTTCATTTGACTGGAGCCAAACGTTATGGGTGGCGTCACGCTCCCTCCGTCCATTTCTTTATACAGTCTATGGGAGGATCAGGACAGGACATCTTTTGAAAGTAATCTAACTCAAGAGCATTTGTGAAATACTTAAGTCGACCATTGCTCCTGACAGTTTACCCAAGAGGCATTAATAGATAGGTCAAATGTAGCTGATCCATTTACAAAACAATAAGCCTGGCAAAACAGAACCGAAGACTAAATAATTACACATATACCACCATCTTGTACCAGATTTTGAGAGAACCCACATTTTTTCTTTCCTCTGTGTTTGTAGATGTTTGAAGCGTCAGAATACGCCCCACACCCGCTGTACTCTGTTGCCCAGGGAGCTCTGGACCTCCAGCAGGTACGTGGACCCCCAAATCTGTGTGATGACTCCAGAAATAACACAAACACTGTAGGCAGCGGATTGGAGAAGCCAGGGGTGGGCTGGAGAATGGGAGAGCAGAGGTTCAGTATGTCCAAATGTACTCAGAGCATCAGCCTCATCTGGCGCGAGTCTTAACAACAACAGCTGAATGTAAGCCCTGGCCATTGTTGAGGGGAGCAGACGAGCTGTGCCCTGTAATACGATACCATTATCCCAGACCATTGTCCTGTTTTAGACCTGCTACAGAAATATGCCAGCTTTAGAGACATAATTTCAGAAGACATCAAAGCAGGTCACACAAAAAATCAATCTTTATTCAAATTATCATATTTAATTATTTAAAGGCGAACTATGTAACTTTTTTCTGATGGAAGATCTGGAGAAAAAAATATTATATTGTCACCAAATATCTGCATAAATGGACTGGGTTGTGAGGCAAGTACTTAATGGGCTAAAATTATAAACCAGTATTACTGTTTTTGTAGTCAAAACTATTTTCTTGTCAAAAGCATACCTGGAGTTGTGTTTTATTTCATTCACACATGTTTAACACATCAGTCCTGCATATTTAGGGTGAGTTCTTCTCTCAAATGGAAAACACTCTGTTCTACCTTGTCATGTGATGTCATGTGGTAATACAGTGCTCCACTGTGTTTTTAAACTCCATACACCTTCACTAGAATCATTTGGATCATTTCAGCCCTGCAATTGCCCATCTCTACTGAACAGATGGTAAAGGTAGCTGTTAACTTGAAAACTAAAACTACATGACATCACAATGTGGAACAGAGCATTTTGAGCTTTAGAGATGTAGACAAATTAATAATAAAGGGTTACTCAAACATGTGTGAATGAAACAAAACACAACTCCAGGAATGTTTTGATTTGGCGACAAAATTCGAATATGGCTAAAAGCTCACAAGAGTCAATTTTGTGTAATATAGGACCTTTAAACTGCACAGTTACACAGCTCCACCACTACACCACTACACCATTACTTTAAATGTACTTGTATCAGACGCAATAGACCCAAGAATAGCTCAGGAGATCACACTTGAGCTGCTGCTGTTAGTCCATATTTGTCCTCACATTAAACTGCTCAAATGTACAGTATTGATACACATACTGTATATTGACTGGCCCGCCTGGCTGAGCTCCTCCCTGTTTTATGGGTGTCCAGAGGGATGGTAACTGTAGACAGGCGGCTGGCGTCAGGAGGAATCCAGTTAAGCTCAGAGCTGTCTGCCACAGAGCTGCCCAACAGGGGAAGGGCTGCTGCTCCACTGCCTGCAATAACAAATACAGGAGGTGGGGACACGGGGGTCACTGTAAACAATAACATGTGTCCACTTGAGAGACATTTTTGTTAGACTTTAAAATAGGGCTGCACGATTTGAAAAAAAAAAATATATATATTGCATTTTTTCCAACATGCATTGCGATTGTGAATAGATTTACAATTTGTGTTTTAATAACAGAATTCGGTTCAAAGTTCACATTTTAAACACGACCAGAAGAACTGACAAAAAGACTGAAATATGAACTGACAAACTAATACAAGAATCACTTTTCAAAACATGTTTGTACAGATCTAAACTAGACGATTAGCACTTTTGAAACAGAATAAGAATATGCAGGATATTTTGTTGTTTATGGAGGAAATTATGGTACTTCAAATGGTAATTGCCTCCATTCAAACAGCGATTTTGATTTGATTGTGATCTCGCAGCCCTACTTTAAAACCATTATTTGCATTTCATCCAAAATTTGAGTGGAAAACTTCAAGATTGGATTTGTAATATAAAACCTGCTGTTGCTGTTTTTGTTTCTCTTATATTGTCTTTGAACCAGTCATCTGTCTTTACATTGCATATTAATTTGGCTTAGAGTTTCAGGGAAATGACTCCTTTTAAAGGTCCTATATTACGCAAAATTTACTCTTTTGAGTTTTATGTTATGTTAGAATGTTGTTACCTCATCAAAAACATACCTGTAGCGTTTTGTTTCACATGTTTGAGTAATCCTTTATTATTAGCCTGTCTGCATTAGCACAGCTCAAAATGCTCTGTTCCACCTTATAATGTAATGTAGTGATAGTTTTCACGTTAACAGCAACATTTTACCTTCACTTCTGAAATCATCCAAATGATTATAGTGAAGATATATGAAATTTAAAAACACAGTGGGGCACTTTCTGTATTGCCACGTGACATCACAAGGTGGAATGGAAGGTTTTCCATTTGAGAGAAGAACTCAGCCTAAATGTGCAAGGTTTGTGTGTTAAATATGTTTGAATGAAACAAATGCTTATGCGTGTGTTTGATGAGGAAACAACATTATCACAGAGATCAAAAAATAGCGTGATATGGGCCCTTTAAAGGTGTATTTTGTAAGTTGTTTTTTCTTTTTTTTCTCCTTATATACGTTATTGCATTCACTTGAATGTTCCACAATATGGCATTAAACTTATCTGTCTAGTGTTTATTCCATTGCAATGTCCATTTTTTGTCCGTATTGTTCCTAAATATCTTGAAAAACATGCTTGTCTTCTTGGAGAGATACATAAGTTTAATGCCATACGGTGGAACATTCAAAACAACACAATCAGATCTGGGAACTATTGGGTATTGGACCTTCCACTAGAAAAGTTACATAGTGCACCTTTAGTGAACAATCCTCTCTACTGACTACACTGGCTTCTTACTCCTGTTGCTAAATCTCTGTTTGGCATGTAAATGAATGTATTTGTATTTATCAACATCAACATATGTGTGCAGTGGAACACCTCGCCTATAATCCCATAGAACTGACCTGTTTATTGACTCGTAGCCACTTTCATTATTAGCCCACAGATTTATTGTCATTGCCAGTGGTTTATTGCAGTAATTCCTCTAATGCAGTGGACTTTGTTTCAGGCATACGCTCTGCAGAACCCCTATGGGATTCCACAGTCTGAGGTAGGACCTAAATCCTCCCTCTGTTATGTATTTCATGGCCTTTCCTGATGTTTTCTCACTGTTTGCTCCACAGCTGGCCAAACTACACCAACTGTCTCTGCAGCAGGGCCTCAGTCCAGTGTCCCAGGCCTCCACCATTATACCTGGTATGTATTCAAGTGTATAAAAACAGATGCTATATAGAGCAAAAAGTTGTGTTCATGTTTGTTAGAAAATATCAAGCTTGCAAAAAACAAAATGGCATGAAATCTTCTTTTTAGTTTATTATTCAGTGAAAAAGTAAACTACAAGATGCTACTATCAGTTAAAGCTATTTTCTGATCTATGTTATAATGTTGTTTCTTCATCAAAAACATACCTGGAGTTATGTTTTGTTTCCTTCACATGTGTTTAACGCACAAACCTGTCATATTTAGTTCTTCTCTCAAACGGAAAACACTATGTTCCACCTTGTCATGTGGTAATACAGGAAGTGCTCCACTGTATTTTTAAGCTCCATACACCTTCACTAGAATCATTTGGATGTTTTCAGTCCTGGAATTGCCAATCTGTACCGAACTAAAGGTAAAATAGCTATAACTAACTAACTTAAAAACTACCACTTCATGACATCACAAGGTGGAACAGAGCATTTTGAGCTTTGGAGATGCAGACAGACTAATAATAAAGGATTACACAAAAATTTGTGTAATTAATAATGTAACTTAAGTTAAACCTAACATTATGAATCTTACAAGCACTTGCTTAATAATGTAACTTAAGTTAAACCTAAAATCAATCTATGATGTATTATAAGTAGCTGGCCTAGTTTTTTTTGTCCTTTAGGCAGTCTCTCATTAGTGATTTTTCAACTCTTTTATATCCCCAAGACACAGAGAAAAACGTATGGAACAAACTTCAAGATGCAAGAAAAGTGACAAATGACGTCAAATTATTTTACTTTACATTGCGGTTTTGCTACATTATTTCTCCCAATAGTCATTTCAACCAACGTAATATATGTTTTGATATGTTTTTTTATTTCAGGATTGGACTCGAACTCTCAGACGTCTCAGGAGTTTCTCATACCCAATGATGTAAGTTGACACATTTTACAGTCACCTCTAAATGTCACTGATTGTATAAGTGACACTACCAATAGAGATGTTGATATGTTAGCATTGACTTTTTAAAGTATAGATGCTTGAGTAAAGTTGTTCCGACTGCAGTAGCGTCTCATGAGTGCACTGCAAATCTTCTCATGTTCCTGACCTACTTAGAGCTGTCTGCTGTCAAAACAGCCAATACCCAAACACACAGATCCTCTGCCTCTGCGCTCTGATCTGATGTTTCCCCAATCTGAGCCTTACACCAGCTCATTCTACACAAGTCGCCTCACGACATGTCGCACTTATCACTACTATGAATGCATACAGTACACAGGTCTCAGGGGATTTGCAGTATATATAAAACATCATCTAGATTCTCTTCTGAGCAGGGATAACTTATTACAAATACTCACGTTATACAGTAAACAAGTGCATTTTTTGGAAATTGTTCTTTTTGAGTCGATTTTTTAACTTACTTCTCTTTGAAAAATTCTAACCGCGTAATTGTATTAGCTACATTTAAAATCGTATAGTACCCAATCGTCCCAGTGCACAGCTGTCTATTTTATCTGCTCCTTTCTACACTAACAAACACACATAAGAACACCACACCACCTGCTCTGAGCTTTTAACTGTTTAATTAGTCAAGTTTATGGATGTTTTAAAGAAGACTGATCTAAAATGCTTCAAAGCAACTAGTACTTTGACTAGTATTATTCATGTGTACTGTATCCTTTTAATACGAATTTGGCGGCAGTACTTGTCTTTGTAATTAAATACATTTTTATTCATACTTCAGTTTTCATACAACAGTTTTTCAGTATTCTTTTCTCCGCTGCTTCTGAGAAATAGACTGACTTACTGGAAGTTGCATTCATTTCATAAGATGTGAAGGTTTATTATAGTTTGAATGAGATGAAAAGACTTGGCTTGGCTGTTGCTCTGTGCTGTATGTGTGATGTATGATGTGGCACTGGCCTGGAGCAGCGTATCTCACATGCCTCAAGGCTTTTGTCCCAGAGCAGCCCCACATGCGCACGGAAATATACAGAGAGAGACAGAGGGAGGGAGAGGGGCGGTAAAAAGAGTCAGAGACAGAGAGAGCCACATAGAGAGAAAGAGAGAGAGAGAGAGAAAGGGAGACAGAGAGAGAGAGAAAGAGAGGGAAAGTGAGCCACAGAGAGAGAAAGGGAGAGAAAAGAGAGACAGAGAGAGAGAGCGTGAGAGAGAAAGAGAGAGGGAGACAGAGTCACAGAGAGAGAAAGAGAGAAAAGAAAGACAGAGAGAGAGAGAAAGAGAGAGAAAGAGCCACAGAGAAGAGAGAAAGAGAGAAAAAAGAGAGAGAGAGAGTGTGAGAGAAAGAGAGAGAGAGCCACAGAGGGAGAAAGAGAGAGAAAAGAGAGAGAGAGTGAGAGAGAAAGAGAGAGACAGAGAGAGAGAGCCACAGAGAGAGAGAGAAGAAAAGAGAGAGCCACATAGAGAGAGAGAGTGAGAGACAGTGAGAGAGAGAGCGAGAGAGAAAGAGAGAGAGAAAAAAAAGAGAGAACCACAGAGAGAGAGAAAAGAGAGTAGCAAACAGAGGGAATGACAGAGAAAGAGAGAGAGAAGGAGAAAAAGATTTTGATTTTTATTGTGTCTGGCAAAAACATTTTGCCATTACATTTCATTCACACCTTGTGTTATTTACAAAGAAACTAAAGTATATTGCTATCGCTATTTACAAAAAATCTGAAAAAGAAAGAGAAACGGGGGTAAAATGAGACTGAGTGTGTGAGAGGGAGAGAGTGGAGTGGAGGGGGAGGGGTGTGACAGACCAACAGTGAGAGAGATAGAATGGGAAAGAGGGAACGAAAGATACAGAGAGAGACAGAGCGAGAGAGAGAGGAGGGAGGAGGAGTGTGACAGGCCGACAGTGAGAGAGATAGAATGGGAGAGAGAGGGAACGAAAGACAGAGAGAAAGAGAGAGAGGCATAGCCCTGTGGCACAATGCTTCAGAGGAATGGCCAGTAGGGGCTGTAGTGACAGGGACAGGTGTAGCTCGCACCATTGTTCCAGAAGAGAGCACTTAGCCCTGAGCCCGGCCCTCTGCCCCCACAGCCCCACACTACCCCCTCTCTCTGCCTCCACAGCCCCACAGCCCCACACTGCCCCTCTCTCTGCCTCCCTCTGCCCCCCAGGCCCCGCTCTGACTCTGAGGCTGGCACTGGTGCATTCACAAAGCGCTTTACCCCAGTCAGCGTTCTAGGTGCTCTGTACGGAGAGGATTTAGCCTGGAGAAAAATGTCTGCCTCTTCACCATCTCATCCCTCTTCCTGTGTCCTTCTAAAGCACTGGCTCAGCACGTACTGCACATATAGGCCACTTATGCTCCAAGTCCACAGCATCTCAGCAGTACTTTTATTAGAAAACACATTAAAGCATCAGTCTGTTGGTTATTCCGGTATGGGTATTGTAAGGATAAATCGATGCGTTTAAATAAGAGTTGATAAGGCAAATGTACATATTTTACAGGAAAAAATCAGACTTCATCATAAGTAAAGAAAGTAAAAAAAAAACAAAAACAAAATTTTACATACTGTTATAGACCTGTAAGTAAGAAACTGTCAAACAAAACCTTTTGAATTTCTGTAAGGGATTAGGCTAACATATTTGCCAGATTAGTCTTGTAGCAAAAATGTTCAGCTGACAGGAGTGATTTGTAAAAGAATAATTCCACTATTCCACCAAGAATTATTTCCCCTTGGAGCTTACAAAGATGTTGAACTTTCACTCGCTGACAGTCTTTTTCATGTGTAAAATACAGTTAGTCAACTCTGTCATGAGACCTTACCTTCACCTCAAATTAAAAGGACATTATAATGTCACGATAATCACCTGAACGCACCACTAACATTTGGAAAAGAACTAACCACAAAAAGCCCCGATCGTATTTTTCACAATGACAAGACAACATAGTAAGAGTATATGAACATCTTTCACAGAGGAACCCCACTGTCTGACGTGTTCCGCGCAGACAGGGCCGACAGGTGACAGCCGGAGCAGAGATATGTGACGATATGTGTGATCCGTGGTGCTATTGTCTGTGGAGTTACTGCTGGCTCTGCTCCTGTATCAACTGCTCTGATAATAATAGCCCAGAGCAGCAGGTCACTGTAACAAATCAGCCCCGGTCTCCAAAAGAAGCCCAGACTGGGGACAGGAATGTGGGTAGGGGCAAGTTTGTGTTAGCATGTTGTGTGCTGGTCTCATGCGTCATCGCTCACACACGCACTGGTGCTCCATCACTGTCACAGGCCACTGCAGTCTGATAGTATAACCCCGACACCATCTCCTGTTAAAGATCCGCTGTCACCAGTTTGAGCCTATAGGTCAAAACAAAGCATCAGTGATAATGTTATTTTTTTATTTATTTTTTTCTTTTAATTTTAAGCATTTCTTGATTTTATTGATTGATTGATTTTTTTAAATTTTTTTTTTATGCAGTACAAACAACACAAGGTACATTATAATACACCTACACAAAACATGACATTAAGCCATTAACAGTAGCTAACAGTGGGGGTGACAGTATATCAGTTGGTAGAGCGTTTGTCCACTGATCTGAAGGTTGCCGGTTCGAATCCCTCTCGCGACGTAAACATCGTAGGTTGAGCGGTGAGATTCCTGTTCCCACAGATGAATGCTGTCGTTGTCTTCTTGGGCAAGACACTTAACCCACCTCGCCCCCAGTGTCTGTGAACACTAGTGTGTGTGAACGTGTGTGCCTTGAAGGTGGAAAAGCGCTATATAAAAATGTGGCCAAAATGTGACATAGAAATACAAGGGATACCGACACAGGGGGTGTTCACAGAAGGGTGTACACACAAATAATACACTATAATAATAACAACAACACAATTTTAACTGCATCAGACTGGAGCCACCAGGTCTGAGTATTAATGCTACATATATGCGCTATTTTCCCATCATGATTTCCATTAGAGCGCAGAGGCCTCTAGCTGTGAATGTGTGTTTGGGAAGTGATTTGTTTGGGAAGTCATCACGGCTCTCACGAATCGATATCCTTTTAGCCGTTCAGATAAATGAAGGCAAATGCGCTGGTCTGCTCCTCCAGTGTTCACACAGACCAATTAGAGGAGTCAGGAAGAGCCGCGGACATGATTTATGACTGAGACAAACAATGCAATATTCAAACTGCTCTGTCTCCTGTAGAGGCGTCACTTCCAGCAACATCAGCCGGCCCCATCCCCACAAATGATTTATCAAACCCTGTGATTTTAAAGCGTCTGATCTCTTGTGGCACTTGCAAGTCTTTTACTTAATCATGTCAAGTCCTCAGTCCTCAGGTTAATTTAGAGTCAGTTTATTTCCTTTTTTCCTAATTACAAGTTAAACCTCCAGGTAGTTCTGGATTTGATTATTGTTAAAGGTGCACTAAGCAACTTTTCTGGTTGGGGGCTAACCTGCTCGTCTCTAATACTTTGACTTGAATGTTCCACTGCATGCCATAAAACTTATCTATCGAGCATTTATTTCATTACAGGTGATTTTATTGTTAAAAAATACCTTGAAAAACATGCATACATTTTTACAGTGAGTGGGGTCACCTCTCCACAGATTTGACCTGTACCTGTCATGCCATACTGTGGAACATTCTAGGCAAAGCAATCACATCACCGTGGAGACCATTGGGGGTGGCAGAAAAGTTACACAGTGCTCCTTAGTGCTGGTTACAACACTGGTTAAATTCTGTTTGTCTGTTTTCTGTTTCAGTCTCTTTAGTCCCGGTTTAGTTCTGGTTTAGTCCTGGTTTAGTTTTCTGTTTTACCTTTGATTAAGTCCTGGTTTTGTCTTGTTTTTTTCCTGGTAAAGTCCTGATTTAGTTCTCTCTCTTTCACAGCTGATCGGCTCCATCATTGGTCGGCAGGGGACTAAAATCAACGAGATCCGGCAGGTTTCTGGGGCCCAAATCAAGATCGGGAGCCAACTGGATGGGACCACAGACCGCCATGTTACTATCACTGGAACTCCGGTCAGCATCAACCTGGCCCAGTACCTGATTACCTCCTGGTAAGAGACCCACCACTGTGTGCAACCACTAACAAAAAGCACCAATAGTCTAATTAGATGTGGTCCGGGTAGTAAAATTATAGCTTCAGGGTAGTTCTTGTCTTGTTCATTGTTGATGTAATCTTTAGTAACTGTTTTGCTCTGATTTAGCCCATGTTTTAGCTAGTATAAGCCCATATTTTTTTCCTGGTAAGGCCCAGCGGCATCTACAGTCAATGTAATGAATTGCCTCAGGGCTGCCAGAAGGAAGCGCATTGTTTTAAAAGGGTCAAAGGTCGCACTACAGAGTGATGTGTGATAATGAGGTCTATCTGAGGGCTGCTAGTAATTGGTCACAAAGGGAAAAAGGCTTGTAGTACATCATAGGTGCATATCAATACAAGACTATAACCCATTTACAAGACAAGTTCAAAAAGTGAAAAACAAATATGAGCATTAAGAAGTCCAGCATCAAGGGGTCACAATCTTGGAAAAGAGTGAGGGTAGAAGATGAAGAAGAATATTTATAATGTAAATATTTTGCCTAATTTGTACAAAATGTGTATCTATGTGTTGACTTTGAAGTGAACTTAATTTCTGAAACACAGTGAGTTTTATTGACTCTATAGTGGTGCCCCTTGTGGTAGGAACTGGTGTTTTTCTTTCTTCTCCAAACCTTGCTATAACAACACTGACTAACACTGTTCCCCCGAACCTCTCTTTCTCTCTGCCCCACAGTTTAGAGACAGCCAAGTCTACTGCACAGGCTACCAGTATGTCGGCTCCAGTCGACCTCAACATGCCCTTTGCTCAGCCCGCCTCTCCAGCCACCTCCCCTGCACCCTCCCTGGCCACAATGGGTGCCCTGACGCCGGCCCATGTGCTGGGTGCTCCTTATGGTGCAGCTCTCCCCCTGTCTGGTCTGCTGGGGGTCAAATCGATCCCGTTTCTGACTCTGTCCAACCCCGCTCCAAATGTGGCTGCGTCGGCTGCTCCCTCCCCTATTGCAGCGTATACAACCAAGATCTCTACGGCTAACTGTATCAAGAAGCCAGAGAGGCAGAAGTTTGCTCCTTACTGAAGTTAAAAGCAAACTTCTCCAACCTTACATAGCCATAGCCGCTGGCACAGACTATTTTAACTTTTATTTACAAAGAAAAGACCAATGAAGATGAATTTTAAAATATTTATGAATTGAAAATATTTTGAAGCTTCCAACAAAAAGCGGACTTGTCACTGTTACAACATTTTGGCTCATTTCCTTCTTGGCTCATCATCACCATCTTTTTTGTTTCTGCTGTCAGATGCCCTTCCTGATGCACCATGGAAACAGCACAATAAATACATTTGTTTAAGACATGTGGACGTTGTAAAAATAGTTGGTCTTTTATCTGAGCAGGTACGATATGTTCACAGTTTGGAGGTTGTGTCCTCTTATGTTTGGATTATTCAAAGTTCAGTCTCACATCATCTTCGTCCTGGTGTGCAGTGATTGGCTTCTTTGTATTTTTAACACCTGATTACCATCATAAAGCAGTCCTTTACATTTATCCAGGCTTGGGCTGACAAAAAAGTACACTGGCTTGTGACTTTTTGTTTCTGGATATTATTACTGAGGATTAAAATACATCTGGGGGCTCATTCAACAAAAACATGTTGTATCTGTCTAAAAGCCGACTGTACTGATCCTATATCTGTAAATGAAACTTATACAAACTGCTCCATGTACATTGCTTTTGTATGTTATGTTTGCCCGATGAGGTTTATAAATGTTTGTCTAGGGGATTTTTTAAAATAATTTGAGCAATGATACTGTACTGACTGTTCTGTGTACAATTCAGTGTAAAATCTTATTTTGAATGTTCAGCTAATTCTTAATCTGTAATGTTTCATTTATTAAACTATTTTATTTCCTGCTCTTTTCACAACTTTTAATTCAAAGGTTCTACAGGTGCTGGCATGTGTATGTCTGGTGCCTTTTCTCTTTCTAAAGACTATATAGTGAAGTGCTGCCCTAGGATGCAGTGAGAGTATGTGCTGGAACACCAGACCCTTTATCTTATCACATTTATATTATAAGGGGTCTTCAAGAACTTCAAGAAATAAAAATGCAAATGTTAGTCAAAAATGTATAATGCAGACATTTTATTATTACCTTGACTAATTGTATGTTTGCCAATAATTCATACCAAATTTTAAAACAAATGAAAATGAAAAGATGTGAAAATATTTAAGCCTCGGTACAATTTACAGTATTGATAATTAAAAATTAAAAGCTATCCCTAGTTATTCTTCAGCTAAGGGCGCCCTCTGCTGTCTAACCATAAGACTGATCTGAGAACCACTCAAACACAGACACAGTGTGCTGATAAAAGATTGTCTTTAATGTTTGGTATTGTTAATGAGTTCCATACCACAGCAGTTATGGGAGTAGGAAAACCACTATTACAACCAAACACTGTTTGATCATGCTAACACCATATGTACAGGAAAGCACATTGAAAAGTGTATAAAGGATTTCTATGAGTAGAACAGTGGAGACAGCCACAGCCAGATGGATTTGTCCTTTTTCCAAACACCAATTATAGATATTTATCAATTACATTAATCTCTGGATTACATGTATATACACAAAACAACAATAAACGCTTTTGGGGCATTGGCAATAATTCTCAAAAATATTTCACAATACTGCAGTATGTACAATAACAGATTTACAAAAATTCTATTGTACCTATATTGTGAGTATCTCTTCACCCATAAGCATTCCTCCAAATACTCATAAATACTCACTAATCTATATACTCTATCCTCATTCTCATTCAAAGTACAGCAGCCTATGCAGTACTTTCTCTCTGTCTGAGATATGTCACACACTGATGACCCTACATACAAAAATAGATGTTGTCTAGTCAGCTGACAACTTGATGTACAGTAACACAAAGCATCCACCTGCAGGAAAACAACTGTAAAATATTAGCTATATCCTTCCAGCTTGTTCTGCATCGTCGAGCATACAGCACTCTGCTTCCATCTCACTAAAGTAAAACCATGCACTCACTCTGGGCTTTTGCAAACATATAATTAGTTACCACATAAACGAAATGACTGAAAATCGCTGCAGGCAGAAGGAGAAATATCAGCGCAACAAATCAAACAACAATCTGTAACCAAAGCGGAACAAAACTATAGAGAAATGTAAGTAGGTAGATCCATTTTTTCCACCATTGAGCACATAAGAAGTAGTGTTGGTGAATGTCCAGGTGAGAGGTGAAACTGCGTTGAGTGCACTTAAGGCAGGTAGTAGGCATGTCTGACACTGGCCCGCGCCTGTCCACGATAGCCCTCACTGTTACACAGTCGAGAGGAAAGATGAAGGAAGCAGAGACAGATGTGCTGTTATGTTTGTGTCCCGCAGGTGCTAAAGGTAAGAGTCCTCATGTGAGATCTTCTTTATGTCCGAGCTGTAACAATCATTACTCTGTCCACTCCTCCACTTTATCTGCTCCAATCTCCCGTCTCACAAAAGGAACAAGTACACACGTCTACAGAGACTTAAAGCACTTGAACAAAATCCAGTTTTGCATCTTGTGCAATATAAATAACATCTCATCTAAATACATTCATATTGTGTCCATACACTTTGTATGGATGAATATTCATCAGTGACTGTAGTGTCCCAGGACCTGCAGGTTATGGAGCTGGCAGCATCAGAGTGCACCACTGATATGACTCACTATTAAGGAGCACTTAACAGTGTTTTAAAAACATTATGGAGATACGCCTTTGAAAACACTACAATGTAGCAAATTTATCAAAATAAGGATATTCTATACTGTAAATGTAGCTTTAAGCACAAAAGTCACTGGACTGTAAAAAGAGCCATCTGTGTTGCATTGTGGTGCAAAATGACAAAGCCAAATGAAGAGCGGCAACAGCTGCACCAACAATTGTGAATATGGTCATATTGTCATCTTTCACAAAACAGTGGAGTTTATCTCAAATGGAAAACATGCTCACAAACTAGTTGTACAGTTGTGTACAATCATGTTCAAGTCTGAACAGTCAGTGTCTTCATCAACACATAAACTCACTGGAGCAGAAACAGTTGATCATCTTTTAGAGCTGTTTGTTTCCCTAATCTGCACCAACACAGTTGGCTCTGGTGCCTGTGTCTTTGCAGATAAAGGAATGAAAACAAGACTCGTACTTTTGGATGAATCCAGCCCCATCACTGCGCCTCCTCGTGCTCCTCACTGATGCACGTCTCCCAGGCGTGTTTGACCCCGTCGTCCCTGTGGCTGTGGGGTGAGTGGAAGATTCGTCTGGGCAGCGGGATGGGCTGAGGGGCTAGCTCCTCCTCTGGGATGCACCCCTCTCTCAGGTAAGGTTTGGGCGGGACCGCTGGAGGAGGCTGAGGTCTGCGGTAGGGGATGTGATGTGGTCCATGGGGGGTGGGGTGGTGATGCGCGGGCGGAGGTCCGTGTGAGTGCCCTGTGTCCAGTCCCATGTGAGGGTGAGCGTGGGGATGAGGGTGAGCGTGGGGGTGAGAGTGTGGGTGCTGATGAGTGTGCGGGTGGGACGTGGGGCTCCGGTAGTGGAAGGGTCGCACTGGGTCCACAGGCTCAAGCTCTGATCCCCCATAGTGTATGTGGAGGTATGGGGAGGACATGTACTCGTCTGGAGGGGACCACAGGTGACTGGGGAGAGGCTCCAGTGCATCATTTCTGATGGGACCAGGCTCCGGATACTGGCCCCCGAAGTTACTCTCACTCAAGGAGGACACACCGCTGCTTGCACTGCCTGATAAAGTGGAGTTACTGCCCCCTAGTGCCGACTGAGGGCTGGTCGGCGAACCAGGAATTGGGTGGAGCGGAGACTGGAATGAAGAGATATAGGAAGTTTTAGTACTTTCATAAAGAATCAATACAGCAGAAAAAGACATGCAGGCAATACACTGTCACATGGGTATTGTTTGAGCTCCTAATGTCTCCTAACAAAGGACCTATTGAACTCTATATGGGCTGCTGGTAAAGATAGCCTACATTATATTTGTGGATCAGTCATTTTCCTGACAGCCTAATTGGATGCCAGTGTTTGTCAGTATGTATGGAGGAGGTCTTTGTCTTATGAGTGGGAGCATTCAATATGAAGACAGACTAACCACAGAACGATTATAGTGTCAGACCAAAATAACTATGCTTGACTTTTTTATAAAACATATCAATCAAGTGTCAATCACTGTTAACAAATGAGACATGAATGACAGGAAAGGCAGAAGTAACCTATACTGCATATGTATAGCATGTTCAATAATAAAAAAAAAAAACAAGTTTTCAATGTGTGTGTGTCTGTGTAATACTGTTGAAGTGCAGCAGAAATACTGGGATGTCACTCTAACATGGAGGTGCCAAGTAAAGGGCATTTTGTTGATTAAAGATTCATGGAGGTGGTACCTTTCTGAGAGAGCGCACAGGCAGAGCAGGAGGGGGCTCTGTGCTCTGGTGGTGGAATGCATCACAGTGCATCAGGAAGTGTCCTAAAGGATGAAAAATGAAATAGATTTGGTCATAAAAAACTCAAAAGTTGCCATCCTCTGTAATTGTATTTATTTATTAAATCAATTAGTAAATTTATTTAATTTAATGATTTTACGGTTTTGCTGTTTATACTGGTTTTATTGTTTTAGTACGAGTAATACCAAATTGAACATTTATACTTTTTTCTGCCTCTGTGCAGCCCTTTGGAAATGAACAAAATCTTAAACAGTTTTGGCTGAAACATTTTGGGGCTCAGTGATCATGAGTCCCTTTTTTGTACTTTTTGTAAAATCTTAGACATGACCATATGATAAGACCTACCCTAACACATACAAAGCAGGCAAGTAGGACAAAATCAGAGCAAAATTGTTCTAAACTGACCTTGTGGAAAGGATCTGGGTGGAGCCGGGGGCATTATGGACCCTCCAGTTGAAGGAGGCATGTAGGGCTCTCTGTTGTCTCCATCTAAACTCCAGCTGTTCTGAGTATTTGTAAAGACTGGAGAAAAGACATGCACATCAGACAAGGACTGTAGTTGTAGTTTTGCCTTCACGTTTTGGTATTTTGAATGCTTACCTTTCTCTTGCAGGTTCATATGAGGATCGGCGCACGGCTTACAGGGGCTGACTTGCTGAATTAAGGCACGCTGCATGTGGTTGTTCTACAAAAAGAAACACATCATTAGCGGGTTTTAAAAGGCAGCATTTTAAATACAGTGCATGTAATTGGTCAGTTATTATATGCTCTGGTCTAATTGATACCTGTCCATTCTCAGCCATGTTGTAGTACATGTTGTTCGCCCTTTCGCGGTGAGAAGGCAGCAGCATCATCACTTCTCGGTTGTGTTTGGCTTTGTCCGGCAGAGATGGAGATCCTACACACAGGGTTGGAAAATCTATTAAATCTTCAGTCTTAATATGAGTCAGAATAGTGTTTTTGTTTGGCTGTTTACCTCTGGCACTGGAAGGTGCAGAGTTAATAATCTGGGAAGAGTTGGAGCGAATTGAGCTCAGACTAGAGGAGGAAGGACTTGGCTAGAAAGAGAATGACATTTATAAATGCAATCTTAGACATCATAGAAAACGGCATAAAAATACGGATTGTATGGTATAATAACTGTGACCAAAAATGTGAGATGAATTTTGCAATGCAAAGGAAGGACATCTTAAGTGAAAAGGTTTTTTGTATATATATTGCTCCTTGGTCATATCCTACTTTACTGTGCAGAGATTTGGAGAAACAGGGAAAAACAAGTAGCCTACAGTGCTTAGGTACAGTATACTAGGATACTTGAATATGATAGGAACACATGGATTGAAATAAACTATTAAGAAAGTCTATTAAGAAAAAAGACTATTCCTTATTTATATTTCCCTTATCTCTGGTCTGATAGGCCTGTGATGAACCAAAATCAATTCATGAATTCAAGGCTGTGAGGAGTAATAATATAAAGGTAAATTATGTTTTTACTGACCTGCATGTGCATGGCCTCCTCAGGGTGCTCCCCCATCAGGCCGTCTGTCATGATGACCAGGTTTCCGGCCTCACTGGACGTGTGGGAGGACAGAGAGGAGGAGGAGTGGCGGATAGAGCCCTGCAGATTCAAAGGGCTGCAAGACAAAACAACATCACCTTTATTACAGCTTCGCCAAAATATTGTGAAACATAATAATTTCAGTTGTTAGTTTGGTCAAGATGGTGGGTCTGACCTGTGTCTGTGCATTAGTCGGATGCTCTCTGGACTCATGTGACTGTGGGTGGATAGGACTCCTCTGGGAGAGTTCACTCCTGTGCATCCGGCAGGTCCAAACCGGTCCACCCCTGGCACTCCCTGCTGGGACACAATCATAAACAAGAGTCAATAATACATTTGTTCAATTACATTAGAATACCCTTGTTAGGGGTGACTGGAGCCTTTGTCAGCAGATATGGCAATTTGGCTTTGCACACTCAGTGGCCAGATACTCCCTTGGCAAATTCACTATTTCAGTTATTCAATAGGGGCCAATTTACTACTCTGCCAATATACACATTAACCCAATTAACCAAAAAAAACTTGATAATACAACAAAAGAAAGTGCATCATGGTGACGTTGTTGTTACAGGATTATAAATAGAAGAATAACTCACGTGGTGTAAACTTGTCCTCATCATGTGGAACTGGTCCACTAGTTTCTTGTGCAGTGGTCGCATTTCTGGATGCACAAGTTTCTCATGGACAGCCAAACCGACCCCGAGAATGTGGACCTATCACAAAAATACAAAAATATGTCTTATATTGATATGCACATAAATACACATAAACATTCATTTAATTTACTAAACAACATGTAATGACTGAACACTCAGGGGCGGATGATAAGCTGCTTTGTTACGGAACATATTAGATGTCTAAACATGTATTATTTTTCTACCCAGCAAAACCACTATGACCGCACGGTAGTACCTAATAAGTGACCAAATTAGACAGTTAAAAGTTTTGATGTATTTTTAGTACACACCTGTTCCTGCATGAGATCTTTGAGCTGTGTGACTCTCTCTGTGTCCTCTGGGTGACAGCTGATGTAGTCCTTATCGAAGAATGCCTGTTATAATATTATCATTTATTAAAAATCTCCCAATATTAGCAAAACATTAACAAATATATTTCCCTACTGTAGTACATTTACCTCCTGATATCTAGCAATGCCTCCATTCACAGCTGCGTCTATGACCCCGTTGAGGAGCATGCTGAGGGGGTTGATGTTGCCATGATGCTGCCTGTGCTGGTACTGGCTAATGAGAGTCCGAAGCTCTTGGGTCTTATTCTCCACCACATATATGGCATTCTCTAACGGGCTCACCTCCACCTGGAAAAATATATAATCATTTAGCCATAACATCAACAAAAATGTAGACTAGAGACTACCCGATTAACTATTTTTAACAATTCAACTTACCACTTCTCTTCTCTCCACCTCGGCCCAGCGGGAGATACCAGGCAGAGGACGGGAAAGTATCAGAGTTGTCCTTTCAATCCAGAGACTCTGTAAAACCAAATGATTCATGAGTATTGGATCAGAAGCATTGTCATTAGTGTCTATATCAGAGCAAAAAAGAGAAGATGGAAAGGTGAAAAATACTTCTAATTGGCTAGACAATGAAACATGGGAGAAATGTGCAGTTTTTCAGCTGTTTGCTTGATGTTCTATGGCTTTGGACTACATATTTTACCTACTATTCCGTGTACAGAATTGTTGTCACACTCTGTCATGCAACAATTTGAAGTTTTTATCAGAGAATATTCAAATCTTAGTTATTGCATCAGTTTACCTTATTCTGACTAATACAGCTGCTTCACAGGGAGAAAGTGCTGTAAGGCATTGTAATGGGAAGGCTTGGTTTTAAATGGATGAGTCACTTGTCCTAGGAAAACCGTAATTTCTAGTTCTCAAAACAAGCATGGGCATAATTATTCTCTGCTGTGGTAAATCTGGTGAGACAAATAGCACTTCTTTAAATACATGAATATAGAAGAGGACCTATTTTTGGCCTTTGGGGGGTATTACGTCACTGTGGGCTTTTGTCTGAGCTGTGAATCACAATTTTAACACCATTTCCAATGTTCAGATGCATAATGCTGTTATTAATGCTTTATTATGGCTTAATAATGAAAAGAAGGGCAATATACTGTTTTGTGTTTAATATTGTTATTTTGGCCTTATACCATGTAATCAGAAAGTAATAATACATTTGTAAAGCTATTCAAAATAGTTTCAAAAATATCAAATTTGTGAATGAAATTATGTTGCAGTGTGACCGCTACTGTCTCACCCTAAACTCATTCTCTCTGTCTTTGGGGCCCTTGTGGAAAGGCCTGTCGTAGTGAAAGCGGGAAACATTATTTATTCTGTAGAAGCTTTTGATCCTCTCCGGGACGCGCTCCAGTTGAGGAACGTCTGAGATGTCCGACACTGGAGTCACGGCGTAGATCTGCAAGTCTGGAGAGGCCTTGTCAAGGATGGAATGGACTTACACAGCCAAGACATGGACAAGAGTGGGATTTACAGAGAAGGAACAAACTAACTGTAGATTTTGTCATCTAGATTAGAGAATTCCAAACCTTTTGCATCAAATGCTGTCGCAGAAATTTTGTAACAGTTTGTCATAATACACAAGGACAAAACAGGTTGAACCAGACTTGACTCCAACTAAACTGAACTAAATAAATCAACAAAAAATGGACATGAACATAAATAAAGACCTACAAATGAAAATAAAAACCAATACGAGCATGAAACTAGGACTTGTCAGACAAGAATCTGAAAACAATATAAGCAATAAGCTTAGATACACATTTTAAGAATCACTGATCAACATCATACATAAAACATTATCATTTCTATTTGTTCAAAGTCTGTTGTCAGTTTAGGATACACTGTGCATCGCTTTGTAGGATGGTGTCGTCAGGTTGATTGGGGTGTTGCATGGCAATGGCTTGTGGGAATTCTCCCAGCATCCTTTGCTGGAAATCTTCAAGTCGCTCATAGTCATAACCACGGCAGACAAACTCCTTGTTCTGAAAAGATAAGAGAGAACAAACTATAAGGCTAGTACTACAGAATTACTGTATGGTTATAGGCAAAAAATGTAATGTATATGTGATTGGTGAAATAGAAGAAATCAATGAAGAAACAGAAACCTATCTGCATTAAGATCTATTTCTTACCCTGAGGAAGAAGGGGAACTTGCGGCCATAGAAACCCATTCGGAAAAACTCTGGTTCAATCCTCTGCTGCTCAATGATGTTGTCGTAATATGCTGCCTCCATTTTCTGCCACAATTTCAATAAAAGCACGTGAATACTTTCAATGTGAATAATAAATAAAAGATAGAATCAAGTAAACATTATGATCACTGACTGAGACTCTATTAATAGTCTAGTTACTGTGAGTGCGTAGCCTGGCCTGCCAAGACTACTATAATATACTATAATCTGGGATAGGTCCTCTCACCTGGACTTCTGGTGGCTGTGACTGGCAATCAATCAGAGAAATGTTTCATATTATGTTCATATCATACCAAATTTTCACTTTTTTCAATTTCTCCAAAACTGCTTTTATTGTGTTGTATTTTCAGTTTGCAGAAGTGACTTTTTGCATACGGGGCAACATATTCAGGAGCTTACAATGTTATGACTGCAGGATAATTATAACTTACATTTTTTTGGGTGCACATTCTCATACACTAAACTTATTGCAGGTGTAGGAGCCCTAAAAACCCTCACCATCAATCCTACAAAAGGTAATTATGGCTGTAGCTGAATAACAATAATAATATTTTACTTACTCGTATCCAGCTGAGGCTCTGATAATCGTATAAGTTTTCATATTGGAAAGCCAGCTCCCGGCACAGCGAGATCCCATATTCCCAACACTGCAGAGGCATCAGGAAATGGAAAAGTGATTTATTAAGAAATTATACACATAGATTGTCCAAGCTTGGGAACCATTAATAGGATGTAGAAGACAGGAAAGAAGATACATGAATATACATACATACAGATTCAGTGCCCTACCTTGCCCTTGTTGAAGTAGTGCAGTATTTTGCGGCTCAAGTTTTCTTTGCGCTGCCACTCGCTCTGACAGGGATAGTGCAGGAAGTCTCGGAGCGGCCGGTCCTCCCACTGCAACAGCTCCCAGTACAGCAGCAGAGTGAAGGCTGCCTCTGTGGGGGATATACAAGGCACCGCTCAGTAAAACTAAAAGTACTACGAGTTCTACAAATACATAATACTATTACTTTAACTATTAGTCATTTAAAAGTAGTTCAGTAATGTAACGTAAGAAGCTGAGTCTGTAAGAAAAGGGCATAATGTTGTGCAAAGGTTTGTTTATATTTGTAACAAACTATCTAACAAACTATTTACTTCACTTGAGTCATATTACTTTAGTCAGCACAGTACAATTGACAGTACTCAATGTAAGTAGAAAAGACTTATGTAAATGTGATCATTGACAAATATGGTCTAACTATAAAAATGTAGGGTGATAAATAGCAGAAAACATGTTCTTAGTATTAGATATGTCTTCGTATCCTTCTATCTTCTAATATGAGATGATGTACTGGTGTTTTGAAGAGAGAGCATGTGGACAGTTTCAATTATACCAGCCCTTTTAGCCTCAGTCAAAACACCATATGGTCTGGGCCACAGGAGAATAGACTGTAGAAGTTGTAAGACCACAAAAATGGAAAAGGGACAGAAATACTTTACTCAGAACTAAAATGTGAGACTAGATTATAATCTTATTTAATGAGTATGTATTTCCTTTATATATACACAGATAAACAGACAGAAGCCACATATGTGCTTATCAGACACAACCAAAAAGATCTTACTTGCAGTATGAATGTATCTTGATATCTTAAAGTGTTACCTGTAAAGTCTTCTGCTTGGAGATGGAGGTCACACAGTTTATGGATGTAACGGATATACATGTCCTCCTTATTCACCTCTGACTTGTAGAAGTTCTTCATTTAAACAAATAAAGTAAGTTAATTAATACAGATGTAATGATATAATCATATGTAAAACAAATGATTTATAAATGTCTCACCATTAGGTTCACTGAACCTCCAATTTTCTTGTTCTCCATCTCATCTCCTTTCAAACAGTCCCTAAATCATGCAAATGTTGTATTAGTTCTCTATAAAATTAAAACAAATATATTTTAATTAAAGACAATCGTTGAACTGAATTTACCTGTAATCTAGTAACCGTTCAACTAGTCTTGTGACTGACGTTACATATGAGATTCCTGTTTCTCTCCACGTCTCTTGCTCAATCTTTTCCAACAGACTGCAAATTAAGGAAGACTGTCATTTCACATGGCAAACCATGCGTTTTAAGACTGCATTAAATTTGAAGTTTCAGTAGTTAAAAGGACTTAATGAACAGAGAATGATATATTTCATTTTATTACATTTCTTTGGCCAAGCAATTGTTTTCTTGTATATCAGTTTTCATCTCACTTTAACTACTGATGAATAATATTGTAATTTAATCGATAACCAAATGCTGCACAGATTAAACCAAATAATATCTTGGCTCACCTTGGATAAGGACCAAACAATTGTGTCCTTGGAAAAACAGAAGAAAACCTGTTTAGTTTGAAATGTACTAGTGTAGTTTAATGTCCTTTGACTTTGACTGGATAAAGACAGGTTTTAGCTTACAGCAGACTGAAGAGCTCTCTGTGATTATCGTCCCCTTTCCCATCTGATACCATGCTGTCCAGTTTATCCATCAGCTCAGCCTCCACCTACACAAACACACACACACACACAAGTTTTAACACTGTACGCATTACTAAAACACTGTTATGTAATTGCTGGTTAATGGTAAATTTGATAAATGAAATGTCACACTGACCTGCTTGAAGTTGCCGTTTTTCCGTTGTTCCCAGTCCATCATGTCGTGGAAAATCGGGATCATGATATTCCGGACCTCTGTTTGAGGCACAAGAGTAACACCGAGGAAAGGACCCATCATTCCCGGGATGAAATGGGGCTTGTTGTCACCTGGAATTAATACAACACAAATTACTAACAGAAATCAAAAGAAAAAACGTTTCTGTATTGCCCAATAAAATGAAATGAACTGAAGGGTAGATTGGCAGACATTTATTTTTGTGTAGCATCTTGTAATAATAATTGGTGCAGTATCTACTCATATCAATTACTTAAGCAAAAAGATGGGAGCTTACCTAATTTCTGCCACATGCTATAAAGCTCGTAGGCCATGACAACTCGCATATCTCCATATCTGAAAGGAAATGCATTGTTAGACGCAGCTACAGGAAAAGGGCTATTTGAAACTGACATAAAAGAACAACATTAGCATTTAAAATGTCATACTTGTCAAAGAGTTTCTTCCTTTTAGCTGGACTCAGAGACTCGAGCTGCAGACTGGGCTGGTTGATGTACAGTACAGTCAGACTGAAGAAGGAGTTCCACACCTGACACAAGCAAATATGCAGTTATATAGAAGCAATTAAATAAATACATATTTTGAGTAACTGGTATGTGTGCTGCTGTTAAAACAGTACTACAAAATGTAATGTAAATGTAAATGTATTCCCACAGAACTTATACTACTATTATTCTGCTATTGTAACTGCTGTTGTTAATAGGCCTACCACGATAACACATTTTGAAGCATGATATATTGCTACAGAGATGTATAACAATAAACAATAATATTGAAACAATTTTTTGCCACTGAAACAAAAGAATAATGCAAGATAATCCCAGTCAACTATTTTTAAATAGACAGTCTCATTAAAAGGCCTGAGCTGCAGCACATAAATAACAGAATGAAGCAGTAATTAACCACAGAAGTCAGAGCTCAAATCTTATCGTATTACAACTAAAATAACAAAAAAACACTTTTGCAAAGAAATTATAAACACGATAAATAGTGAGCCCCAAAAAATATTGTCCCAGATTTCATATATTAAACAATAAGTCGATAAAGTAATTATTGTGACAAGCCTAGTTGTTAAATTGTCAGCTGGTGGATATGTTTTACTCGCGATAAAATAAAATACTATCCATGTAAATGTAATACTCAGACATACAACATACTGTTATGTTTTAATTTTAATATTTTAGTATGAATCATTTCTGAGCGTGTGTTCTGCTTTATTGTGTCATCATCAACAGACCTTAAAATCAAAATCAGCCTCTGAGAAGTTCTTGTGCAGAGCTGGAGAAAGGAACTGTGTTGTCACCACAATGATACTGCAGAAAAACACAAAGCAACCAATCACTCCGTCATCTTCAAAACAAAATGTCTGCCAAAAATAGATGAGGAAAAATGGCCCGACCTGCATCACCTTCAAGATAATTTACAAAGACTGATGGCCAAATGGTCGGCTGTTGTGCTCTCTAAATATTTGAGGGACCAAAATATTACAAAATTTGACTTACTGACTGGTTAGGAGCCTCATCACACTCCAATCTCGGGGGAAGATTGTAAGTTTCATCAGATTTCGAAATACACAGAAGATTTTCAATAAAAACTCCTGCAAAAGAATAATTATTAGTTATTATTGTTTATAATATTAGTGTGTTCATTCAAATAGAAAGGTGAAGACATCAAACCTTAAGCTCCTCTTTGCTGTGGAAGTTGTTGAGTAAATGATGGAAGTGGAGCTCTGTCATCAGCCGGAGCAGAGACAGAAGACAAGACACATACTCCCCCTGGATAAAAGGAAAACGTTAGAATCGGAACATGTTTTATTGTCATTGTCAGTGAATAAAA
>JACM01078446.1:0-11635 GCA_000787095.1 Periophthalmodon schlosseri
AATAATAATAATAATAATAATGCAGATGATGATGATTATTATTATTACTCCAAAAATCTGACATTAATCAGATTTTGAGTGTGCATGTAACCACAGCCATTGACTGAAGACTAGATTTCTGCCATTGAGACATAACTTTATTCATATGTTTCCCCAATAAATTCTTTCACTGGGCTAGATTCAGCCTAACAAAAACAGGGGACAATGCAAAGTAGGTCATTGATCTTATGCAGCTCATAACAGCTGCTGAAGAGGAGTGTTAAGACTGAAGTATGTTGTCTACATACAGCCAGTGTGTAATCACTGTATAATTGGGCTGCATGTGTCACTGTAATAGCTGACACCAACACACAGGAGTTATAACTTACAGAACGAGCCATCATTCACACACTACTGCAGGGCTGTAATCCTTTAGTTAAGTGTCTATTGACAAATCACTATTTTATTAAAATTCTAGGAGTTTTGGGAGTGACAGGAGAGTTTAATCTGCCTTTTCACTATATGCAGATGGTGATTACTAAGACTTCTCTGTATACATCATAGTTTTTGTACAAGAGCCTCATAATTTTGAGAGCTCTTGCCAGTACCATGCTGCACAGGGCATGTCTTTGCTCAAGTAAGAATTTATTTAGCGGACAGCCCTACTTTATTGTAATAATTTTTTGTGTAAACTTACTGTTGCCAGTCGCCTTCATGTGTGTTCATTCAAAGACATGTCTCTTGTCCAGGGGTCTCCAATTTCCTGTTGCAGTAAGCCTGGGATCACAGCCGGCCTGACTTTGGGAAGGGAAATAATATCGTATAAACGTGATGTTTGATGCTAGTGCTACAACTTTCTTCATATTGTGGTGACAACGTAAACCGTGTTTTAATTGAACTGAGAATATATGGCTTGTATCCATAGTGCTCACAACCCATTGTCAAAAGCGGTGAGAAAAGAACAGGGCACCTGGCATTTACCTGTCAGGGTGAAATGTGAGCTCTCAGTGAGTGTGATGGACAGCCCCCTGGTGGTGTGGAGTGATTTCACACTCAGATACAATGAGCCTGCCTCTGGTCTGAGGCTCAGAGCTGCTGCCAGCTTCAGTCCACAGAGTTCAGGTTCTTTCACTTTGATCCCATTTGAATTACTTTTGGTCCATATGTCTGAGTTTACTTACACACAGCAAATATTGCTGGATTGAATTTGAAAAAAATACATATATCACTGGTGGGCTATGAATATTGATATGCAAAACACTCATATCAAGCAATATAAAGAGGAAACATATGCTGAAAGCTCTTTGGTGATCTCTCTCTCTAATATGTTTACAGCTCTTTGGTGATCTCTCTCTCTAATAAGTTTACAGTCCTTTGGTGATCTCTCTTTCTAATATGTTTACAGCTCTTTGGTGATCTCTCTCTCTAATATGTTTACAGCTCTTTGGTGATCTCTCTCTCTAATATGTTTACAGCTCTTTGGTGATCTCTCTCTGATATATCCACAAATAAAAGCTGTGCTAGAGTAGCTGTGAGCTGTGAGCTGTAATATTACCATATGTTATTATTAAAACTGAATGTAACATGAAAAAAATGACAGCATAGGTCATTATTACATTATTGCTATCATTATTTATATGGAAACACATTATTAATATAGTTTTCAACACAAGAACTTCACAGGCTTTTGAAATGGGGTAAAGAAAGGAGAAGAGAGGAGCGTGGATTGGTGACTGATTGCAGGGCATTGGACCAAATGCGAACCAGAGACTGTGAGATGTCAGAAGTGCAATGGATTTATACTTTACCTGCTCCCTTGAGATCTGCCACACATACAATAGAACAAAAGAAAAAGGCAAGAGATGTGAAAAAGTATGGAGCGAAGGGTCAAGGGTCAAGCAGTTTGAGAGGATTAGTAAAAAGAGCCTCACAAAGATGAGCGAGGGGCGTGTCCAGGCACAGTACAGGGCTATCAGATGGGACTTATTTAGACCAACCTTTGTGTGGCGGGTGCCTACATCTGCCCTCCGCATGTTGGCTCCTCTGGGTGGGCTGCTGCCTCTGCTGTGTCCGGGAGCTCTACTGAGTCATCTTCTGTATAGGGGTCAGGGCATGTATCAGAATAAGCTTTATTACCATTTTCAGTGAAATGTATAAACTTATGCATTTGTGATTTTGTGTAAAGTAATGGTAAAAGTATCAAAGGTAAAATATAATAGATAATAGACTAGATCAAAATATAAAGTATACAAGATGGACAGTGCAAAGAATTCAGAATATCGTAAAAGGTATTATGATGTATTTATGAGTCCAACAGCAGAGGGGAAAAACAGTTTTTGTGACGAGAAGTTCTCATCCAAATGGACCTTAGCTTCCTAACCAAGCGGTTGGAAGGATCAGCTGATTGTATGTGCACCTAAGATGTGCAGATCCTACTTAGAGAGATACGCTTTCCTTAGCTTATGATCAACTCCCATGAGGTCCTGGATGATAGTGTTGCAGAGCAAGTGAAAGTCCACCACCATCTCTCCACTGTCTTCTGGGCGTTGAGCTCCAGCACGTTGCATCTGCACCAGAGCACCAGTCGGTCCACCTCCCTCCTGTAGGTAGATTCATCGTCTATCATCCACAAACTTGACCAACAATGATTTCACAGATTTGTGGCTGGAGGTGTAGCACTTGTTTTATAGGGAGAAGAGCAAGGGAGAAAGTACACAGCCCTATGGAGATCCTGTGCTGTTGGTCTGAGACATTCTCCCTCAGCTGCACCTGCTGCCTCCAGTCCATCAGGACGTCATTGATCTACCCTCAAGTGGAGTCGGGCACTTTGAGCTTGTTCTGGAGCAGAGAAGGGAGGATGGTGTGGTGTTGGTTCTTGGGGAGCCCAGGTGCTGCAGCATGAAGTGGAGGGACAGGTTGATGGCAGACCTTCTGGCTCTTCAGATAAACTACTAATGGACCAGGAGGGGGGAGATGACGACCTTGAGTTTGGACAGGACCAATAACAAAGACTACTGCTGCAAGTAGCTGAAATATTCACTGGAATGTAGGGAAGTGGGCAAGGGGTCTGCGTCCTTGATTTCTCATGTATCTTCATGTTGTAGCATGATGTTGCTAATGGCCAAGCAACTTTTAGCCATTTCAATAAACTTTAATGAGCAGAAAGTCTTTGCTGGCCTAGTCTTAGTTGGATTACTAGCTGGACTAGCTTGACAAATTTCGATGGCACATGACATACCCCTGTCCCCCGGCACACACACATCCACACAGGGTACTGGCACAGACCACCAACCTCTCACTCACTACTCGGCCCAGGACTGGTCCGAATTAGGCCCTCTCCCTTTCTGCCTCTGATCCAGGCCTCAGTGCTATATAAATCAGCTGCTCTCTGTATCCTGACAACACTTTTTCTTCCCCAGCCAGCAGCGCCAAAAGGCTCTCCACTGTTCCAGCTTTTTCAATGACTTTGATTTGGACTGGCCAACACACATTTGAGGAGTACTGCAACCTGGACACAGTTAACGTGGAGCAGGTGATGCACTGCTCATGTACTGCCGCTAAAACTCAAGACATGGTTCCTCCTAAACACAGCTGTAAAACCTTTATGGATATGTCAAGCAAACTTTAAATTTACCTACAGTGCATTTTGGTGGTGATATAATATTTGTGTCAGTTCTAATAAGAGACTCATTTATTTAAGCCTGTCCCAACCATGGAACCGGTAACCGGGCTGTAACTGTAAAGCACAAACCAGGGACTTCAGATCGTGAGACGAATTCAAATTTTAAACCATGTTTAAGCATGTTACTGTTCATTAATATGCTCTACAACAGTACATAATCAATAGATCACTGTATAGTTTAATGTTGTCAGTGCTGGTGTGTAATTGAATGTTCGAACAATGTAAAGCTAGTGCTGTTGAATATGCCAACGGTTATCCATACAAGTTCAAAATAATTTAAAGGACAATTAAAAGGTCATTGTGAATTGAACTCATAAGGAGAAACATACCCACATGTTGTTAATGCCTTAGTGCGTCAGACCAACAGGAAGACCCCATTACAACTTTTGCAGTTGCCAAAAATCCTACAGTATTGCCCCTGTGGCCTCTGATAGCCATCTACTCCCCTCAGTGGGCACTACTCAGGCTGGACAAGTACCACTATGTAACAGCCCCCCAGAGAGCTCATATAATGGATTTTAACCGACTCTTTATACTCAAGATAAAAACAAATTGGACCAAACTTCATGCCAGATTCCTTGAGATGCAGGTGGACACACTCACACAGTAGGCCACAGTGATTTAGACCAGTTAATGATGAACTATGCTAGACATCACTCATTCATCACTGGCATATACATATAAATAAAAATATATATATATATAATCTGCACTGATCTGAAGTACTATTTCACAATGACAGTGTTAAAACAAGTTATTTTGGATTCACATTTACACTCATTTGTAGCACTGCTCATGCAAATTTTCATTATTTTACTTTTATTACTATAGCTGATAGTACAAGCAAATTTATCATGAAATTACTTAATTGTGTATCCTGTTATTTCAGTTTTCTTGATAAAATGTGATTCAAAAGTATCATGTTAATACTTGATAAAAGTATGCTTTTCTATGATAGTTTTCTTGTTAAAACTTCATAATTTTGTATCATGTTATAACAAATGAGTTTCTGATAAAGGTTTAACATGAATAAAACTTCTGTCTATCTATGAATAACAAGATAACATACTACAAAATCATAACATGATCATTTTATCTCATGTAATGACTGGATAATTACACGTATTACATGTAATAACTAAATCATTGTCTGTATAGACTACATGATACAGCTGATTTGGCAGTGCCACACTTCAAACAAAAACACCAAACAGCAATAGCTGAGACATTGCTCTTTCATTTGGTATCTTAAATTTCTATTACATTGGTTCCCAAAGTGGGGTCCGGGGACCCCTGGGGGGCCTCAGTCCACACAACAAGCAGGAAAAAAAAAAGAGTTTTAAATCAACTTTACATAAGATTTTGTTATATTTCTTTATATTATCATTAAGCCCACAGGAATGTATTGTTTTAACAAATAAATGAAGGAGAAAACATTACACTTTTATTTAATATGTAGTATAAAATAGCCTAATATTAGAGGGGCCCTGTGTGATCTTCACATTGATAGGAGGGCTGCGTTCCAAAGATGGACATAAATATCAGTGTCACTAGCCTACATCAGCCCCCTTTACAAACCTTACATCTAATCATATTATTGGATTGGATTATACGGAACACCGTATTATCTACTAAATACGTGTAATAATGGAATAAAAAGGTAGTCATTAAATGATCCATTGCTGCCACCTTGTGGCAAGAGGTGGTAAACGCATTAAACGCAGACTGACCTTTGGACATTTTACAGCTGTAGTTCTAGGCTTAATACAAATTATATGGTCAATGCTATCAGTTCTTATTTTTGTTCTAGGGTAGTTGTTTCTACAGAAGTGAATCGAATAGGTGTGTCCGCTAGGTGACTCAGAGTCATGGGCACTTAAGTTTCGATTCTCCAAAAGCGAGAGACGCGTCAGACGCGCCCTACTGAGCTGTTTTTGTCAACATCATGCTATACACTGTATCTTTAATCAGACTGCTGAATGGAAAACGAAAGACACCTTTCATTTCCTAGTCAGACTGCTAGACATGACATTCAGCACAACTGGACTGAATGCTGCAAAGGCTCCATTTAGGCTCTCACTATGGTGAAGAAAACTATAAAACAATTACGTCAGGTTGGACTAGACTTCTATCAATATTTAAAAGAGACAAATCGAACTTCAGTTACGCAGAAGGAACAACTCAAAGAGATTTACAACACCGAGTTTAGAAACAGGTAAGTTTAAATTCTGAGTCGAACAAAACTGATTAACTGTTAACTAACTGAAGAAGATTCATTTCAGGACTGCTGATGGAAGGGGCCCAAACTTTGGTAGAGTGCTGTATGCCTTAAAAACATCTAATCTGTTGAAGTCAAAAAGAGGAGGTCTTCATTTCCATCCAGAAGTAAGTCTATGTAATGTTACTCTGAATTTATATGTGCTACCAAAACTTTATATAATTAGGCTATGCTTTACCTGTATCAATTACAGTTTCAAATATAAAAAATATATACACTATTATAAATAATTGTAAATAAAGTGTTTAAGGAAAGTTCCGTCATCTCAATTGCAGGTACAGGCTTTGCGTGTGGACCAATGGAGTTCAGGCAGAAGACAGAATTCCCTGGACCAAAGAGAGGGGACTGCACCAGGGGTCAGCACCCCTTCTGTGGCGGAATACTCTTCTTCTGACCAGACAGAGACTGGGGTTCGATCCCGCAGGGAACTGGCCTGTGACCTACTGAAAAAACTCAAGATACAGAGGTAACACTCAATTGTACTTGTTCGTCAATTGTACTTTTTCACAGTTTGTTGTAATTTATCACCAGTTGCTTCACTCTCTTCAAATATATTTTTGCAGTTGCCATACAAGTAAACTTTTATTTTTTTTAAACTTCATTAATAATAATATTAATTTAATAATAACATCAATAATTTGTATAAGGTATAAGCACTTCAGAAACATAACAAAGAGTGGAAAGTAAAAATGGCTTTCATTGTACAAATAATGTAGATTCGCCCTTATTTAGCTATATGCTATTTTTCACCTGTAGTCCTTTAGCAGGTACAGTTGAAATCAGAAGTTTACATACATGATATAAAAAGACACATATGCTTTTTTTTCCTCATGGAGGGAGATTACTATGCATTTAAACAATTTGAGAACTTTCAAATGATGATGTCATGTCTTTGGAAGGTTCATCTTACTGACAACATTTGAGTTCATTAGAGACACACCTGTGGATGTATTTGAAGGCACAGCTGAAATACACTTTCCCATGATGTTCTTTATGTAACATCATGGGAAAGTCAAAAGAAATCAGCCAAGATATGAGGAAGAGAATTGTGGACTTGCACAACTGTGTTTAATCCTTGGGTGCAATGTCCAGATGCCTGAAGGGTGCCACTTCATCTGTTCAAACAAATATATGCAAGTATAAAGACCATGTGAATGTCCAGCCATCATACCACTCAGGAAGTGTGTCCCTGTGTCCCAGAGATGAACGAGCTTTGGTCCAAAATGTACATATCAATCCAGGAACAAAAGCAAAAGACCTTGTGAAGATGCTGGCTGAAGCTGGTAAGAGTGTGTCTGAGTACTGTACATAACATGTCCAGTACTGTAACATGGGCTGAAATGTCACTCTGCCAGGAAGAAGCCATTACTCCAAAAAAAAAACAAAACATAAAAAAGCCAGATTACAGTTTGCAAATACACACAGGGACAAAAAACTTAATTTTTGATGTGGCCATCACAAATCCCTGACTTGGCTCAGTTACACCAGTTCTGTCAGGAGGAATGGGCCCAAATTCCTGCCAACTGTTGTGAGAAGCTTGTGGATTGATATCCAAAATGTTTGACCAAAGTCATACAGTTTAAAGGCGATGGTACTAAACACTAATGAAATGTATGTAAACATCCACTTTGAAAAAAGTAATGAAAAACTGTCTAAAGAAATCCCTCTCTCATTATTCTGGCATTTAGCAAATAGAAATAATTTTGGTAATCCTAATTGATCTAAAACAGGAAACATTTAGTCTGATTTCATGTCATACAATGAGAAAAAAGCATATGTGTCTTTTCATATAGTGTATGTAAACTTCTGGTTTCAACTGTACAAACAGAAGAAGAGAAAACTCAGTGTCACATGAAATACCCCTGTTTACACAATGGCATCTCTTGAATGTACACAGCAATTAATCAGTAACAATACCTCCTAGAAATACAATTATCCGATTCATCGTTAACAAACCAATGAAATAAATAAGCTTAAAATTCATCATTAATATTATCTTCTAAAATACACAATTAATTAAATCATCATAATTATTGTTAAACTTGGTGATGCCACTACTAATTCATGGTAAAATAACTAACAATAATATCACCAACTATTTTAAACCTTAAATAATGCATTTTTACTAATTCCAAATTGTATGGTGTGTTGCATGCAGGGCTGAGTTCACCTCTGACAAACATGGCATTAAGATCACTTCTGAGGAGCTGTTTACAGATGGAAAAATGACTCTGTACCTGGAAAGTCTGTGCGAGGTATTAAATGCATGAACATAGGCTTAACCCAAGATAAAGATGAGTGCCTTCTAAAAAATGTAAAACCGCCTATTGGTTTGTTTGCAGTATACTGTCTCCCTGAACATTGAAAACACAGGCAAACAAACAGTGCATTTCATCTACTACACTGCTCTGCACTGGCTCCAATGCTTCTCTTTGGAGGATGAGCACAAAGTGACCAAGAAGAAACCCCTGGCACTCAATCCCGGTAAGTGTGATACTAGTATCCAAGAGTGGTGTTTGCCATTCATGTCTGTTAGCAAAACTATGTCCACTTAGTTTTTATTTTAGTTAATCTGTTTGAAGGGCATATTCAATCTCTCATAATGTAACAGTTCATTTTGAAATATTCTTACTGTATTTGTCTATTGTTTTGTATTTATTCATTTATTACAGTTTCATCCATTGCTCATTCAATTTAAATGTCAGGGGGCTACCAGTCCAGCACCACATATCTGAACCCAATCTATGACATTGCTGTACAGACGGGAGTCATACTTATCATACGCCTGTGGGCTTACTATGGCATTCTATTGTTGCAGGAGAGCATTATGACATCAAGGTTAAGTTCAATGGCAGTGCGATTGGATTCCACCCTGTGACGCTCGCGTTTGAGTTCAAATCCGACCTGAAATCTTCCACTTCTTTTCACATTGTGCGCTTTATTGAAGCACACTGTATGACCACACTGGGCAAAGAGTTGGCCCCTGTGGCCACCTATAAGCCTCAAGCACTTCCTGCATGGACCCGTACAGCTAACTTCATTATTGTGGATGGGCAGCCTCCTGAGAGGTATACATCTACCCAATAAATACGTTATTACTGATTGTCATGATTCTCATTGTCACTTTTCACCTCTCAGCATGTCTGTGAAGAAGCTCATACATAAAGTGCAGCTGAAACCATACCGCATCCCAGACTTCATGAACGCTCTCATTATAGCACTCAAACAGCAAGCATCCTACAGCGATAGAAGGTAACCACATGCCAATGCATAATTAAACAACACTATATTTAATAATTGGTTTAATGTTAATTTAAGGAAAGACATATTAGAAGCCTCTCTGAGCTGGGAGAACTATGCAGAAAAGTTTAAGCTCATGCTGTTTCTGGAAGAGCTTCAGATGGAGGTGGATATCCGGAGATACAATATACCCAATCGCGATCAAGAGGAGGCAACAATGGAGAAACAAAACAAACTTCTGGTCCTCAAGGTGCTGTCTGTAGGATTTACTGTAGCTGATTGTGCTGCTAATGGGATTCCAAATAACAAATGTTTCCTTTTGTAGCTTGGTTGTCCCTATCTTAGACCCTAATTTGCAATGCTTACAAAGAATAAAAGTTATTCATTTACATTTGTTTGTTAGGTTCCAGGCGTTGCTGAGAATCGCCCATCTGTGCTTAGAGGCGACCACCTGCTGGCCTATCCTGTTGGAGAGACAAATAAGAAATATCGTGGTTATGTCCACTCTGTGCAAATGGACAGTGTCATACTGGGCTTTAGCTCAGAGTAAGAAATACATGCTTTTATTTGTAAGGTTTTAACTTACTCTTTCATGATAATATAATGAAAAAATGCACTGTGTGATTATTTATCAGGCTCCTGGATATATTTATAAAAGGCATGAAGTTTAACATTGAGTTCATCATAAATCGTCTTCCTCTGAGAATCCAGCACAGAGCAGCAGAGTTTGCTGTGAGAAGTGCACTGGCCCCAGTGCTGTTCCCAGTGGCACCTCCTTCACCTGCTTCACAACAGACTCTTCCTGATCTCAAGTGGGTAGCTATGAAAAACTGTTCTGTCTAATTAAAAAGAGATGTATAAAAATAAAACTTAATCAAAAGGCATGCGGTATCATCCTGCATAGTCAAAATATGTAGCCATACTGTATCTTGAATATTGACCCATTAACCTTTGCTTTCTTCACTTTACTTCAGGCTTTTCGACAGAAAGCTGGAGAAAAACCCAGAGCAGTATCGTGCTGTGCAGCACATAGTTGCAGGTTCATCTAAGCCTGCCCCATACCTAGTGTTTGGTCCACCTGGGACAGGTACTCCTGAATGCCTCATTCATATCTAATGTTATTTACAGTGGGACATATGTCCAGCATCCCAGAGGACCAGCCTCAAAAGTCCAGAATGCTTTGCATTTGAATCCCCAAAGCATTCATTCAAGTTTTTCCTTAATAAACTGTAGTCACATCTGCATTTGGGATGACAGATTCAAGGCAGCCCCTAGCCCCAATCTATTCTAAAACACATGATGTCATATGTCATTCACATGTTCATGCACAGGGGATACACTCTGGAAGTAAGATGCAGAAAGTGTCTTTCCTACAAGCACCCAGCCACACAATGCCAAGATGTGAGCTTGACTAATTTCACTTTCCACAACAAAGGTTCACTATTAAGGAAAAGACTAAATTCATTTTTGTATAGCCCAATATTACAACAGCAGTCACATCACAGGGCTAGTGACAGAATCTCATCTTTTTTGACATTATGACTTCTTGCAGCCAAATTTGATCATCCTTCACAATACAGAAAAAAACCCCAAAAAACAAAAACTGTTTGACCGCCATCTTCCAGATTTGTTATGTAAATGCAAAACTTTTCTAGGCAAAACTGTGACAGTGGTGGAGGCCATCAAACAGATAGAGAAACGCAAGGCCAACTCTCACATCCTGGCCTGTGCCCCTTCCAACAGTGCAGCTGATCTCCTCTGCAAAAAGATACGAGATCATGTGGATGTGTCTTCGGTGTTCAGGTTGTACGCCAGCAGCCATGACCCACAGCTGGTACCAGAAGAGATCAAGGTGAGTTTGGTTATATGCATTTGATTTCTTTAAAATGTAATATATTGTATATTGTACTAAATATTTACATTGCATTGTGTGTGTTTTTTCCTACAAAGGCCTGCTCAAATCTGATTGGAAACTGTTATGAATATCCTGCAAAAGAAAAGCTTATGGAGTATAAAATAGTGGTTACAACATTGATAACTGCTGGAAGGTACATAAGAGTCCTTCACAGTTGGCTTGGACTTAGCATTTTGAATAACATTAAGAATATTCTGCAGGCTGGTCTCAGGAGACATCCCCATGGGTCACTTCACTCATGTGTTTGTGGACGAAGCAGGACATGCTGTTGAAACTGAGTGTATAGTGCCATTAGCAGGTAAAGCTTGAAAACAGTACATTTTTTGTTAATGTGTTTAATGTGCTGTTTAACTGTTAATGTTAATGTAAGTAATTAATTTCACATATGATTTTGTCATGACTCAAAATACAGGACTACTCCATCCAGAGACTGGTCAGGTTGTTTTGGCCGGAGACCCTAAACAACTCGGGCCCATTATCAGATCTCCATTGGCTCTGAAGTTTGGCATGGGTGAGTAACCATGAGTTTATGTACAGTAGT
>KN476128.1:0-14624 GCA_000787095.1 Periophthalmodon schlosseri
TTTGCAGTTTTTATGCAGAATGAGACATTTTGTTGTTTGTCGAGTAAATTGTGGTACATCAAAAATTGCAGTCTTTGTGATTTGCTAATTGGCTCTGTGCACAACAGCACGCTAGCTAGCTAACTGTGTCTCAAGGCTAACAGTCATTTATCTTATGTTTTCCAATTTTAATAAAAATAACTAAAATTTGAATTTACTTAAATAAAATAAAGACTACCCAATTATTTGTATATGTAGAATACTTCAGTTTGTTGTTTTAATATTTATTATTCCTCAAAATTAGCATTAGCATTAGCATTAGCATTGAGACACAAACATCCCTTTCTAAACATAGAGTCCCCCAGTGAACTATTCATTTTATTTGTGCAGTGTTTAACATGTTGTCTGCCTTATCTTTTTCTAAACAAGAGTCCCCCAGTGAACTATTCATTTTATTTGTGCAGTGTTTAACATGTTGTCTGCCTTATCTTTAAGTATTTATTCATTTCAGCGTGACTCGGCAAAAACCTTAATGAGATCAAATTAGATGGGTAGTAGTGACGCTAACGCTGAGGTTGCCGGGCACTACTGTGCACAGAGCCAGTTGCGTCCATTTAAATTGCAATTTTGATTCGACTGTGAATAATCTTGCAGCTTTAACGGGGATGAACAATATATTGGTCAGATATGAAAAAATACCACAATATTTCCTACGCTTCCCCAGCTTCTTTTGGCCCATGTGTCATTCCCAGTCCTCAGTGCATCAGATGTGTCTTCGAAAGTGTAAAACACATCAAAATCGTATCAATAATATGACTCCTGTTTCCAGATCAAATATGCAATATGTGCTTCCCTACTACTTGACATCGATATCAGCAAATGTCACTTACATGCCACAACAGCATATTGTGGATATCTGTATTGGCTGAAAAGAATCCATATCAAGCCATCCCTTGAAACAGTTGACACCTGCATGATTCTATGGAAATAGAAAATTAAAACTAGGGCTCGACTAAATAATAATCAATTGGTCGATTTAAAAAGGGGACATGGCAAAAGCTCTCAAAACTATTACGGGAGTTCATGCAAAAACAACTATTTATGCAGAAAAAAGTACTAGGAAACAATGTACCGGTATATAAAGACGGATTCAGTTTGTTAATCAGTTTAATCTTTGTAACATATAAATACCAAAAAATACCCAAAGTCACTCACTTCTCCTTTCTGCCGTTGTCTCATTAACATCTTTATAACTGAAACAAAATCAAAACAAACTTTGGTCGACTATGACATAATCGACTGGTTAATCAACTAAAGGACTACAGCCCTAGTTAAAACCATATTTCAGAACATTCTCCATGGAGATAGATACGTTTTAGGGAAGATCAGCCAAAATGGAAAAAACATGCATTTATTTTAGTCTATGTTTTATACTGTGGCTTTACGTTTTGTAAAGTAAATATCACTTGTCATTCAAATGATTTACAAAACTCCAGATTTGAAAGTGTTCAAAACATTTCTAAATCCTGTTTGAAGGCAGTGGCCCCTGTGCTGTGCTGGCCCTGAGGCAGACAGAAGCAGTCTCCAGAGTGCACACACAGCACCACTGCTCCCTCCTCAGCGGACCCCCACCCCCCCACACACACATCAGCTCCATGTGCCACTCCTGGAAAAGCCTCTGTCTGCAGGGCTCTCCTCCCTGTTTAGCAAAGTGTTGAATCTCCTCATAGACTATTGTACAAATTAGTGTTGTTGCGATACTAAAATTTCAAACTTGATTTTGATACTAAGGAATATACTCAATACCGATTCCGATACCACGATGATAATAAAAAAGTCTCCATCTTTATTTAGACAATAGAATGTTATTTTCAACATTAAATCATAGTTCTTTCTTTTATATTACCATGTGACCTTATATCTGTGAAATCCCTTAATTGTCCAGACTGGGTTTAGTCTGAGTTAAATCCCAACTTGAATATGATGTGTCTAAGTGTGAATGCAGCCTGGGAAGTGGCGCCCCCCCACTCCCTCTATCCCCTATGGTTTGTTAGGGATCCTGACAAATAAACAATCAGCTGTGCTCGAGAAGCATCTAATGTTCCTTTGGTCCATTTACAAATACTTTACAATTTATAATTTCAGATAGACAAGAATATTAATGGTACTGTCTGCTTTCAAAATATACTGTCTTTATTTTGTGTCTCTTCTGTTTTCAGTCCCATGTCTCCCCACTCTCCGCTCTCTCCGTCTGTCCTCTGTAGAGTGACTCAGCAGCTGTGGTCCTCTGTCTTTGAGGGGACACGTGTTTGTCCATGCATCAGTGCCTTTCTCCCTCTCTTCTCTCTCCCCCATGTCCCATGTCCCATGTCTTACCCCCCCCCCCCCTACCATGTCCCATGTCCCATGTCTTACCCCCCCCCCGTAATCTGTAGAGTGACCTATGTCTTTGAGGGGACACACTTGCCTGGGGGGTCCGTGTTTGTCCATGCCTCAGTGTCTTTCTCTCCCTCTCTCTTCCTCCTGCCCCCCCTCTGTCCCCTCTCTCCCTCGTCCTCTGTACAGTGACCCATCTCATTGAGCAAGGGACACTCTTGCCTGGGGGACACGTGTTTGTCCATGCTTCAGTTTGAATGCGTTAGTTTGGGTCAGGGGGAATGACAGTGAGTGACGCTGAGCACAGCGCTCCTCTGTCCTCTGGGTCTGCAGAGCATTACAGAACAGAAAATATCGTCATGAGGCCTGTTCACAAATCAAGACCATCTTCTCATGTTTATCATAATTAGAATATCTGATGAAAATAACTACAATGAATGAATTCATCAGGATTTTGCCAGTTAAAGGTGCCCTACATGACTTTTCTATTTTAGGGTACACCAGCTGCTTGCGTACCCTAAAACAGCTGGCGTACCCTCTCTTTACATTGAGGTTAATATTGTTCAACAGAACCTATTATGTGTAGCAGTCTGGCATTGTTTTTTCTGAAAGCAATCGGGAAAAGGTGGAATGTTATGACAGATATTTTAATCTGATTGGTCGAAACCATAGACTGTATATATAAATGGACATAGCTAATACACTAGCTGCGTTCCAAGTAGGAAGTGAGCATGGGCGCAAAGTGGTTCCTTCGAGGTCTGGTTGCGATTGACTTCTATTAAAATATCTTCGCCCCTCTCTCTGTAACTGCTGCTGTCAGGCGCGTCATTCTGACCTTAAAGCGTTTTAACCCACTCTACATGAGCCTGGTGTTTTTATTTTACTATTTTGTCTATAAATTAAGATAGAAACATATAATAGCAGACCAATCAGGTGCCATCTTTCCACAAGGTCACGCCCGGTAACGTTAGTAATGGGTTTGATGGCCAGCGTTGCTAAGTGCCTGCCTCCTGCCAAACAACGGTGTGGGCAGCAAGGGGCATTACCTTCAACACCCTCGCTCCTGATGGGCTCTTTGGTTTCGAGCTCGGACTTCCAAATATGGTCCTTGGTGGCAGATTAGCTGGCTATAACTAGCCTCAATTGGCTTAATTTAGCTGCAGCCGAACACTGTGGGTGACGTCACTTCTTTATACAGTCTATGGTCGAAACATCATGACAGAGGAACAAGCCGAAAAATCAAAACTTTGGTTAGATCCAAATGCACAAAGCACTTCCCTATGCACGTTTTAAAAAAATCTAAGTTTGTATTTTGGCTAATGTTGGCCTAATTATGGCTGTCAGTGTCGCCATGTTTGTTTTGGTTAGTTTAAGTGCTGCTCCTTTTGGCTTCTGCCCAAACCACAATACTGCTCTGTAATTGGTCAAGTCTCTGGCCCAGGCCGTATCGCAACAGTGGGCCAAATTAATTCTTGTGAGTTTGTGAACTCTACAAATACCACAGGATTACGATAATTCTCACAATATGTGATTTTATATATATAGTAGATTGTTTATCCATCTATGTCAAGCTTATCAATGTCAGTGAAGATAAACGGGTTGCACACAGTAACAGTTTGTTTTTAAGATCTTTTTTGAACATTAAAACAACCCTTGATGAAATTAATGCTATATTAAAATATAAAATAAAGGCCATTCTGTGGAACATTTCAGGCAAAGCAATAACATCTAAGTTTTGCCATGGCCCGAGCAGTTATATGACGAAATCTGACTGTAATCGGACATGAAGCAAATCCAGAACACTCCCTGTATGTAAACCATGCAACTGATAAGACCTGATAAGAAGTGTGTGTATAACCATCATGAGGCAAAGTTCACTGCGCTGTATACTGTGTCAAGGTGGGACGTGGTCATGATCCCACTTAAGCTGATCAGACACTACACCATTTTTAGCCCGATTTTGCTCTCATTTTCAGTTGCACCTAGTTACTCTCGGTCCTCACTAGTGGAAGGTATTTGCAGCAACTTCGGGTTCGTAATATGGAGCAGTTGCGTCTGAACCATAGACAGTATGGACATAGCTAACAGGCTAGCAGCCACGTTCCAAACAGGAAGAAAGCATGGGCGCTCTTCCAGCTCCATCGGCTCCAATTCACTTTCTAGTCAAAAAACGTCGCCCCTCTCTCTATAACTGCTGTGGTCAGGCTCCTCATTTAGGTCTTAAAATGTTTGTTTTAACCCGCTCTACATGATCTTTTTATTTTGCTATTTTTGTCCATAAAGATGTGAACGTTAATAACAGACCAATAAGCTGCCCTCTTTCACCAGGGTTGGTCTCGCTAGCATTGGTAACAGGTTTGCTAAACCAGTGGTGCAGGTGGGAAGGATCACCGTCAAGAACCTTGCTCCCGATTGGCTCTTTGGTTGCTATGATACTCTCGGTCAGAATTCCAAATGTGGAGCTGGGCTCCAAATTCACCCTCATAACTGCTAGCCTCACTGAGCTACATTTGCCAAATGCTATGGGTGACGTCACACTCCTTTAGTGCACTTCTTTATACAGTCTATGGTCTGGACTTGTGTTGAAATCGTAGAGCGTGCACTGTGGAAAGACTGTTTCTAGATTATATTTCTCTTTGGCTGCAGAAATGATTTGGCATACAACAACGATAAGAGCCTAAACAAAGCATTAAATTGGCTCTAGAATGATTATAGACAGTAACATGTTTTTGTGGATTATTGATTGTATTTTGTAATGTTTTTTTTTTCAGTGGTGTAGTATGCACGCTCTCATGACTGTCAGTGTAGACCCACATTCTCTCACTATCACACTCATCCCAGTCAGGTAGTGCACAACGTTCTAAATCTCTCACCACTAGGAAAGTTTTTGTATGGTCTTGATCTATAGCAGAACTAGTATAAGACCACATGGTAATATTGAAGAAACTACTTTCTCCCTTTCACACTCACACTTTCATTTTGTGGTGTAAAAAATACTGTTTTTGGTTATAATATCATTGAGTGTGTTTACATGCTTAAGTATCCTAGTTATGATCCTTATCCCGGTTATGACTCAGGATATGACATTCACATGCGCTCAGAGAAACCAGGATACTCATATCCCTGTATACATGCGGAATCAGAGTATCCTGGATATTTAGAGTGGCAACCACAGCAACTGTGGCAGAGAAATAGCAAGGAACCAGGCATGTAGCAACTTTTCTAATGTTTGGCTTTTCTTTTGCATGTTTCTAACGAGATATACTCTAAAGAAAGAACATGAGACTGTAGAGCACTGTCACAGCTTCAGTAAAAGGTGAAAAATACAGAGCCTCACTGAGTCAGTTCAGTCTGAGCACAACACAAACAGCCACAGAAATGGATATGGTGCTAAACAGTGACTTTATTGTATAGTAGAGTGCTATATTTTGTTTATAGATATCAAATAACATATTTTTAAAAGTCCTGGTAGAAGTTTTGGGAAAGTTGCTACTCCTGCTGTATTATGTTATGTTACTTCAGTTCACACATACTCAGTACAGCACTAGTGAGAAATCAGGATACTGCGTCTACATGCCACAGTATCCTGAGCACCATCAGAATATCGAGAGAATGTCGGTTTCTCATAATCTGGATACTGTTTTATCCAGGATAGTGAAACCAGGATACTGCATATAGCATACCCAAAAAATTGCAAAAAAAGAGTACTGCAAAGGCCCAGGATGTTTTAGTAGGGTTTAAAGTGTTGCTTAACCAAACAGGCCTTGTGTTTATTACAGTCATTGGTGAACTTGGATAATAAACACCTTAAGAAAATAGCTGGGTGACTTGTTTACACTCGTTTTGAAGACTAAAGAATCTACTCTCATCCCTACATGCTCAGGCCACAAGATTAATCGCAGTCAGCTCAAAAGGGTTAGAATGAAAATTACTCACACATACATGAATCAGTCTAATCACAAATGTGCGTGTAGTAATGTTGAGGGGAAACCTCTATAACATGCTTTAATAACACATTATGAAAAATTGACTTTTTTGTGCTTTTAACCAAATTTGTCATTATTTTAAGTTAGAAAATGTGAAATACTTATCTCAGGGTGACCAAAAGAATGTGAAGGGAAGCTAGGGAATTAAAGCCACGGGAATGCATAATATGTACTTTAAAATGTACTTTGAGAACTGAATCCTAAATTAAAAACATAAACTGCAAATCTAAAACTCCAAATTCTGACGTAAAAATGTGGCACAGGACACCTGTCTTTCTTTTGCCTTGAGAAGGGAATAGTGATTGAGATTTTCAATTATTGTTCCAGCCTCGTGAGATTTGGTTTTATGGGACACTAGTTCTCTATAAAAGGTGTTTTGCTTGTCCTGGGCATGTTGGTCTTTGTTACTCTGGTTACTATGATAGAATAGAAATTTGAGTCTTTTGAGCATTTCGGGTGAAGTTTTGGTGCCAACCTGAATTACATTTTTACATCATATATTATTTAACATATGTTTTAACAAAGCTTATAACAATAGACCCTTCTAGGATTGATGTGTTCATTTTGACATTTGTTTATTTGGCTCCCAGTAATACTAGCCAATCCAGCTCCAGTTTCTAAAGTTAACTAATGTATACAGGATTTGTGCTTGATGAAATGAAACTAAAATTTTACTATCAAACAGTTGTGACCCACTATATTTTTGGTGTATTATTGTCCAGCATAACGTTGATTTAAGAAATGTTTGTTACATGGTTGTTAGCATGTAATGACGGTAATTGCTAATGTTAACAACATAGTCGCTAGAACAGCCCTGGTTTTTCATAGTTTGTGATGTTTGGAGGCTAACGCTAACTTTCTCATTGAAAATGCATTAGAGCTAACGTATGGAAGAATACCAGCTTTTGGAATGCAGAAGTTGTATTTACAAGCATTGGGGGTCTATATTCATGAATTTCACTTAAAGATGCATCTCTGAATGATTGATGAACACAATGAAAGGGACAACTGCCTGCTTATACAACTATTTCTATGTTGAGTTAAAACATACAGATACCTTTTTACTTTAGCCATATACGTATATGTGAATAATAATATTTGAGAAAGTATTTATTTTATTTGTATTTTGATCTCATAATGCAACATATCTGACCTACTTCCAGTGTCCCTGCATTGTTTAGTCAGTTATGTAAATGCTTTCTTTATGATGACCTCTTTGTGCAGAGTGGACTATAGGCATGTCAGGATTAATCAATCGATAATCAGGATTATAGATCTCACCATTTAACACTACCCTTTTAGATGGATGTCATGAAATACAATATCTAAATGAAATTTGTACTCCACTATGTAAATAAAATCGCATGAAAAAAAAAACATGCACAGCAGATGTAAGAAATCAGGTTTCAAATTTAGGTTATGGTAATCATTTATATTCACATTTTATTTGACAAGTATTTAAGTGAATTGAGGTCCTTTTCCCCGTTTATTGAAAAAAAGCCAAAAATTAACTTTTATAATTGTTGATTGTCTCCTCTTTTTCAGGTGTAAATAAATCCAAAAGCCTGCAGTGGGTAATAGATGTGACTATAGCCTACCCCAAAGCAAGACCAATGGACATCCAGACCTGGATCTTTGGATACAGGCCTCCAACAGTCACACACGTACACTACAGGTAAGGGACCTCAGGGACCTCATTCACACATGTACACTGCAGGTACTGGACCTCAGTCACACACGTACACTACAGGTAAGGGACCTCAGGGACCTCATTCACACATGTACACTACAGGTACTGGACCTCAATCACACATGTACAGTAAGAGACCAAATTTTCCCAGAAAAATTTGAAACTTTGTGATGAAATAATTGTATTCAAAATATATATTCTAATCAAAATACATGTTTGATTCGACCATAAGGTTAGTGTTTCATAAAGTCTAAGTTGGTCTACAATAATGCTATGTTCAGAGCAGGGCATCAAAAACACGTCGGCCGCCTCTAGTTGGATGCCTTTGCATTTGAGGGCTGACACCACCGATGCGCGTCATGGACGCCGTGGACGCACGTCAGAGAAAAATACTTGATGCGCATCCGGGGCGTCCGTTGCGGTCTGCGAGTGCCTTTGGATGTTTTGTTTTCCCTGTGTCCTTGTGAACGATGCATACCAGGTTGAGAGAGTGGCTTTAGTGTATTTATTACATAAAGCCCCTCAACGGAGGCGATCGGCTCGACGGCGGCGTGTCTGGGGCCGTGACTAGCCTTTATGTTAGCTGGCGCACCCAGCATAATTAAGTTGTCGCTAGTTTGTAACTGATGTCTTTCTGCTTTTTCTGGATTATGACGTCACTTCATCACTGGAATGTAGTCTCTGATTGGTTGATGCTGCACGTCAAACGCCAAAAGTTCAGCTTTTTCAACTCTGCCGTTGGACTGGCGAATGCCTGAATGTTCAAGACGCGCCAACACCAGATTCACGGCGTTCTGACGCTTGATAGTGCACAGCAGAAACGCAGGGCAGCCTAGACGCGCGTCCACCATATACTTTGCATGTAAACTCAATGACCCTGGTGCCGCGGTGTGAAAGCACCATCACTGTGCGTGCTGTTTAAAAAAGTCTGTTTTTCTCTTGACCTCTATTAGAATTTGACTGGTTATTACGAGGACAAGTACATTTTAACTCACGGCGTTCAGCCCCAGTGGGAATATGCCAAAAACGTCCTTGGAACATCCTTGGAAAAAGAAATTCCCAAAATGTGTCTGCAAATGTATTGTATTTTTCTATCATCCATGGGCACTTATTGTTTAGAGCATCCTTTGCATATGGTCGTGCTGTCATTAAAGGGCCTGTACCTGATTGCAAACCATGAGTCAGGAACATGTTTTAGTTTGAACCCTTAGCACTTAGTACTTTCTGCCACTGTGATATTGTACCATGACACAGAAACGATTGTCTGGGATAGTAACAATGTGTCCAACGTGACCAACTGCATGACACTAAGAATCATGGGAAAGCATGTCAGCAGTTTCTGTATTAGCATTTTTCTTAAGTAAGAACTATGTAAAATAAAGAGATTTTATTTTACAGTCTCAACCTTATTCTTACATACATGATGCAGGGATTCTCTGGTATGTTTTTTTTTATTTTATTTTGTTTATTTTTAGTTATAGTGAAGTTTACAAATTGACTTATCACTTTTGTAATAAATAATAACAAAATGTATTTATCTGGGATATAAATTCATATTTCTACTCATGAGTCAGTTCAAAAAGACAAATCTGATGCACAGAGGACAAAATGGGAAAGACACATGGGCACACACAGACCGGGGGAGTGCTGAAAAAATATCAGTGGCAAATATCTGCTAAACTTTCAGTCTCAGACCGATGCTGATATCTAGGCAAATCCTCAGATATCACAGATAACGATATTCAGGACCCCCTCGAAAAAGAGATGATGCATCTCAAGGGGCTATCCTAAGAACATATAGAATACCATCCTTAATGTAAAGAGCATTTATCTTGACAAGAATACATTAAAATCAGGAACAGGCCCTTTAATTTGTCCTCATCTTAAAGTGCAATTTCAAGTCCCCCCATAGTCGTACCCTTACATCCTTGAAGTTGGCGGCTTATTGTAATGGATGTAAGCACGTATCCCCTAGGTTTGTCCCGCATCCACGCACAGCTAATGTATTGTTCCTTTGTGTCCTTCACTTCGCCCTCTGCTTTAATCTGTCCCTGTGGTGATACAGTGTGATGAAGTCAGCACCGGATCACTCATGACTATAAACACAAAATGTGATGCCTGGATTATATTAGAACTTCAAACATTAAAGTGCATATGACAGGTTTTCATGTTTTTCTAATTATGACTTGGTTTGGTGGTATATTACTTGTGCTAAGTCCGTACTGCTCATGGCTTTACATCACTTAAGTGGCAGTTTGTGAAGAGAAGTTGCAGAATACAAGTAAACACTACTTCCTGTAAAGTGGAATACCTCTATGCCATCAATGCAGAAAATTATATCCAAAATGCAGAGACAATTGGCACAACAGTGCTCAGCAACCTCACTGTTAGCGTCACTACTTCTTGTCCAGTTGTATCTCTATGAGGTTTTTGCTGAGTCACGCTAAAATGAATAAATATTTAAAGAGGAGAGGGAGGTGCGGCTGGAGCTCAACGCTAACACTAATGATAATTTTAGGTATAATAAATATTAAAACAGCGCCACAAACTTAAGTATTCTACATATAAAATAATCGCGCAGTCTTTATTTTAATTAATTTTAATAGGTTGTTTATTTTATGTTTTCCTTGTTAACATTATCTTAAATCTAATGATTTTAATTATGTTTTGGTCAATTAGCTAGTTTAACCTGTCACATGCACTTTAACTGCTACATATATTGTTTGGTTGTTTTATTGTTTGGTTGTTTTCTTAATTGTCTGAGGAGTTGGCGTGTGACTATCTAAAAGTAAGTGTGATTTATTAACAGTGGTGGCTCTCAGGGGTCAACTTAAAGGATCATTAGGGCCATTATTAGGAGCGGAGGAGAACCTGGTCCTTGTCCCAGGCCCAGTCCACCTTGAATTTAAACAGAAAAGGCTTCTCTTAATCACGCCATTAAAGTAAATATACCCAAAGGTTTATCCATGAATAAAGGCGCTGTACTTGATTTTTACCGTCTTAAAAATGTGAAAAACAGAACTAGTTCATTTCAAATGGTTTGCAGTGGTCCAAAGTTATTCCTCACTTACCTTCTGCATTCTGAGCATCCTAATTATTCACTGCGATGAGTTTATAAGTGCTTTTCACAACTTTCATAGAACAGAGGGAACTACTTTACCTTTGCATTCTGAGCATCCTAATTATTCACTGCGATGAGTTTATAAGTGCTTTTCACAACTTTCATAGAACAGAGGGAACTGTTCTATGAAAGTTGTCAGAACTCTAATGAACTAGCATGCTACACGTACTTCCTGATTATCGGACAATAAAGCGCTTTATAATTAGATGCAGACAGTACGCAGTGGGCATATTTTGCCCCAGTATAGATATATTGTCAAGATAAACTTAGCTCAAATACTTCGGGTACAGGACCTTTTTAAGAAAACATTTGATTAAATTTAGTTTTGATTTTCTGAAGGATATGAGCACTTCAGCCCCCCAACACCTAGAGCGAAGCCACTTATGTAATGTCTAATGTGCAGTGGCTTTTAAAATATTATCATTTATGGGTCATGTTCTCATTTGCGTAGTACCAATGTAGTATGTATAAATGGTGTTGGTTGCAGCCAGCAGTGCGAGTGCTGCGTAAGTGCACGGAGCCGTCAGTCTGTGCTTGATTCAGCAGCTCTGCTCTTGTGGGAATCAGCCATTTAACCAGTTAACATTTGTGCTGCAAGAACGGGAGTCTCCAGCTTATTTTTGGGCCTCTCCAATATAGATACTTAAAAGCCCTGTACCTGATTTTTTTTTTTTCCTTGTTTTTTTCCCTTGTATTTGAGCAAAATGTGTCCTATGGCAGCACAAATATATTTCATAAGCAGCTTTGAGGTCAAAATAAGTCTGGTGTATGCTGTCTGCATCTAATTATAAAGCATTTTATTGTTTGATTATCAGGGAGTGCACAATAGCATGCTAGTTGTTGTTAGATTTACCGTGACGGCAAAACTCCACTCTTCAGAACTCTGAGACCAGAGTGCTTATAAGCTCATAATTATGAATAATTATGATTTTATGAGCTTTTAACCATATAATAATGCATCTTCCTCATCATTATCTTACTCATTGTAGTTGTAGTTGTATTTTGATGGAATTAATTATGATTATTATAATTATGTTTTTAGATTAACCAATATTTGACGATGCCAATATTAATATTTTAAAATCCATACCAAGGAACAGATATATATTCCTGATTGTGTAATAGTGTTGTCACAATACTAAAATTCCAAACTTGATTTTGATACCAAGGAATAGACTTGATACTCAATATCGATTCTGATACCACCATAATAATAAAAACAGATTTTGATACTAAAGAATAGACTTGATACTCAATACTGATTCCGATACCACAGTGATGATAATAAAACACTCTTTAGACAATATATTGTGATTTTCCACATTAAATGTTGGTACTTTGTTTTCTATTCCCATGTGGCCTTATATCTGTGTAATCCTCAGTGTCCAGTAGGTTTCACAGTGGTCCATGGGCGTGTACTAGTCTATGTGTCTTATACTTGTGAAAGATACAGCTCTTCTAAAGCTTTTCCGGAAATGTTTGTTTCTGTCTTGTGAAAGTGGCCTTTTTAGTATCAAAATTTGCTCAAATGAGTATCTAGTTTTAATATTGATTAGTATCTGAATTTCGATACTTTTGACAACTCAAATTGTGCAAACATATTATCATGTTTTTAGCCTAATGTATCTTCTATTTCCATTTCTACTCATGAGTCGGTTTAAAAAGACAAATCTGATGCACTAAGACCAAATATCGACTACAATTTCAATATCAGACCAATACTGATATCTAGAGAAACCCTTTGATATCGGCGATAACCCATAACCCCCTGATATGTTGATATCCATTGTGATATTGTCCGTTTTCCACATATACCTCACCTCTGGGTCAGAGAATGTGACAGAACAGTTTTGAACCATTGACCTCTTCCTCTCTTCCTCTCACTTGTACCATCTTCATCCTCTCCTCTTATCTCTTCATCTCTCTTCCTCTTGTTCTCTCTCCTCTTGTCTCCCCGCTTCCTCTCTGCTTGTCTCTCCTCCTCTTGTACCATCTCTACCCCCATCCTTATCCCTCTCCTCTTTTCTCTCATCTTCTCTCTCCTCTCTAACCCCTCTTTTTCTCCTGTCTCTCTCTCCCCCTCTCTCGCTCATACTCTCGCCCATCCTCTCCTCTCTTTCTTCCCTCTCTCCTATCTGCCTCTGACCTCTCTTTCCTCTCTCGCTCATGCTCTCCATCCTCTCCTCTTTTATCGCCCTCTCCTCTCTGCCTCTAACCTCTCTCTCCTTGGTCGCTCATACTCTCTCCATCCTCTCCTCTCTTTCTTCCCCCTCTCCTCCTCTCTGCTCCTGACCTTGATATTATTGTGCTGCCCTCTGCTGTCAGTTCAGATATAGATTATAAAAATACTGTTATGTTCGGGCTGATTCTGGTTTTAATACCTCCCCCTCTGTCTGTCTCTCTCCCTCTATCCCTTCTCTCTCCTCTCAGTCCCTCTCTCTCATCCCTCTCAGTCATTCTCCCTCCTGCTCTCTGTCTCTGTCTCCCTCTCTTTCTCTCTATCTGTCTCTCTCTCTCTACCTCTAAACTTTACCCCTCTCACTCTCCCCCTCTCTGTCTCTCTCTGCCTCCCTCCCTTCATCCCCTCTCTGTTTCTTTGTAGTAGTGTGTGGATAATCTGAGTCCCACATTGGGGCGGACTATAAGCCTAGTGCAGATGGACACAGGTGCTTGAATATTCACTCATTTTTTTTGGATATGCTCTTTTTTTACCTCATGTTCAGAGTTATCAGGTTGTAGACATACGAACGATTATTGTGTACCCTTTTTATCACGATAAATGATATTTTTGTTTATTGTCCCATCCCTAGTGCATGAACTTAACATTGTCCCACTCCAAATGTCTCACTTCTACCATAGGGATGTCACAGTGTCACATTCGAGCCCTTTACAAACATGCACATTCATACAGACTTCAGTCTGCTCAGGTGCCAAGTGCCTGGTTGTTTGTACACAGTCATGTAGGCCCGTCACGATAAATACTATTTCGACTTATCGTTCAGTATGTTAGATGGAACAGTCATTTTTAGGGGTCAATATTTTATCATGGGTACTTTTTCTTAGTTCTAGGTGGGAACTTTTTGTTATTTTTTTCTGTTCTACAATTAGATTTGAGCTGTGGAGCATTGAACTTACTACTATAACACTGGCTCATAGATACAAACTAACTACCAAAGTGTTTCTTTCTGCTATTTATTTATTACTGTGTGTTTTTTAACCATATTGTACAGTTTTTTGGGGGATAATTCTATTTTAGGGTTATTGTGTCAGTGGTATAAATTAGTTTCAGTATTATTGTTTATGGTCTATATTTTCTTCAGCAATATATCATACTTCAAAATTTGTTATCGTGATAGGCCTAAAGTCACGCCCACTTTTCCCACACAGAGATGATACTTCCGGGTCGTAGTGCAGAGTGCGGGTAGGTCGGCTGTTTGTCCAGAGCAGGAGCGGCTCCCTGTGCAGCCGCCCC
>KN476128.1:14654-28625 GCA_000787095.1 Periophthalmodon schlosseri
GGGCACCCGCCTTCTTCCCAGAGGAGGCCGCTGTGGGTTAAGATCCACAGCTTGGTTTAGTTTCACTTTTCCTTTAATATTTAAGGTGTGGTGTGATCATGGACAGGTGGCGAAAATATCAGTTTATTGGCGCGAGGAGCTCTCCCAATTTCTCTGTTAGCTTTGAGTTGATAGCCGCTGTGCTGATACATCATCATCCCCTACTTCCCCCGCGGCACACGGGCTCGCCCTTCTTGTGTTCAAATGTAAAAGGAGAAGAGCCGACAGCACCCAGAGATCACCCAGGTGTTTGTGAAGGGCTTTAGTGTTAAAATTGTTGTGAGAAGGAACATCATGATTTCAGTTATTTTTCACAATTATTAACACTGTGACCAAACAACATTGACATCATTCACTTGTCTTACAGATCACCAATCATTTGATTTGATTGAGCTAGTTCATAAAACTAAAGTTTGCAAATGTGAAATTGAAGTTAGGGAAAAGGCTTAAATTTTAACTATTTTGGAGTTTAGAATTTAATAGTTTTGAATTGAAATGAATTATTTAGCTTTTAAAATGGTCAGCGTTATTATTGTATTGTTCTTATGATTATATTGTAACCTGATTATCTGAATAATCTCGACATCCCATAGCACGTTGACTGCTACCCATGTGGCCTGTGTGTCCAAAATCTGTCCCCCTGTGTCTGACCCTGTCCCCCTGTGTCTGACCCTGTCCCCCTGTGTCTGACCCTGTCCACGTGTCACCATGGTGAACTGACCCTCACACACTGACCCTCACACACACGTACTACGTTTACATGCACGCCAGCAAAACAGGCCTAGTCCAATTTAAACACATTTTTAAAATGTGACAGTAGCTCAGTTGGTAGAGGTCCACTGATCCGCAGACTGGCGGTTCAAATTCCATTCTCGATGTAAACATCATTGGTTGAGCGGTCAGATTCACTGACCCACAGGTTGGCGGTGCGATTCCAGCTCCCACAGATGAATGTTGTTGTTGTGTCCTTGGGCAAGACACTCCCCTCACCATCAGTGTCTGCACACTGGTGAAAATGCGTGAATAGGTGAGTGGTTCCTTGAGGTGGAAAAGCAGTATATAAAAATGTGACCATTACCATGACCATTTATATGACCATGCATATAAACCCAGGTACTATGATTGAAGCGCCGCGGATGGATTCTTCCAGATCCCAATAACACATCTGTTGAAGCCAGTACTTACTTGGATACCTGCTGCATGTAACAGCTCAGTCGAGGTACATTAGGTGCACACTAGGAGAGGCATTCAACTACGTGAGGTAAGAAACGGCCAGGAAAATATTAGACATGCGTTTGGACGTGTACTCTCTCATTTTAGATGAGCAGCCTTGATAAACTACAGTCCCTGCACAGCGGACTAGCACATGTTGTTTCGTTGTTTTGGTCTGTTGGTTGGTCTATTGGTGGTAGACTGGAACAAGAGTGGTCTGACAGGTTTTGGGCTAAGGCGATTTGGTTGTTTAGCGTAAACTTTTAAACTTAGTGACTGACCCTCACACACACTGCCCCTTGTGCTTTCAGAGCAGGGTGACAGCAGATGACCGGGGCAGGGACCTCTTATCGGTGACCCGGTCAAACCGAAGCCTCAAAACAAATGTTGCCTCATCTGAACCAGGAACTCCTCCTTACCCCTGCTCCAGTAACCAGACACAAGCCAGATCCATATGTGTAGTACTCTGGATTTTATTTCTGCACTTTTTCAATCTGGGAAGCTAGCGATAATCAGTGGTTATTTCTTCTACCAAAACATCTCGGAATGTTCATTAATAGTCAGGAGGCGCTGTCTCTCCTCCATATTTTATTCCCAGAAGTTCTGACAATTTGTATTTACCACAGTTAAATCAAACAAGATGTCCTCCTGTCCCCATGTCCTCGTGCCCCCTGTCCCGATTTCCCCTGTCCTCTTGTCGCTGTCATTCCCCAGTTTGAGTCATTTGCCAAATTTGCGTCAGTCATGCTAGCCGTTAGCTTGACTCTATTTTCATAATTTTACTCACCAGAAACACTAAATGTTATCTATCAGTTGAAACCTTTAGTTCGCCATTCATTTAAGTTAAATCGAGTTCAAAAAGAGTTTCACAATGTTTATTTTTTTGGAAACAAATTTTACACTCAAATCAGTTAGCCTTCATTTTTCTCTGCACTGATCTGTTTGCTTAGGCTTTTTTGCAGTTAAATGTGGTGTTTACACAAATATAAACATATTATAAACATATTTAAATATAAAACTCATTGATGGCATATTACCTGTAGTTTGTCCGTGTATGTGTTGCCATAGTAAATGCCAAGCATTTGTACAGAAGCTTCTGGGCATATGCAGATTGAATTTTGGCACAAATTCGGCTGATTCAAATTGGGGTCACCGTGTCCTCCTCTCCCCCATCCTCATGTCCACCCGTCCTCCTTCCCCCTTTTTCCTGTCCTCATGTCCCCGTGTCTTCCTTCCCCCGTGTCTTCCGTTGTTGTTAGCTTCCTTCCCCCGTGTCCTCCTTCCCCCTCTCCCCTGTCCCCATGCTCTCCCGTCCTCGTGTCCCCCTGTTCTCCTTGCCCGTCTCCCCTGTCCCCATGCCCTCCTGTCCTCCTCTTCTCCGTCCTCCCGTTCTCCTGTCCCCCTGTCCTGCTTCCCTCTCACTTTTGCACCCATGTGCTCTTTTCCCCTGTTCTTCTCTCCCCTGTCCTCCTCTCTGTCCCCCTGTCCTTCTGTCCTTCTGTCTGTCCCCATGTCACCCGTCCGCCCGTGCTCAGGTTACACAGGCCTGATTTGTGATGAATATTTCAGTTGGGGCAGGGTGCTTGTGGTCGGGCGTTTCGAGCTGGGCCTAAGTGCTCCATTGTCTGGCAGTAAAACATGGCTCAGGTTTCTGCTGCTGGACAAACCCCCAGTGAGCTGTGAGCGCCACCTAGGCTTTGGTTTGGTCATTATTTTTATTCATTTATCTTTCATTTTGGTATACAATATTTTGCATTTTGCACTTTTTGAAAGAATGTTTTGGGTTTTTTTTCTCTCTCTGCACGCGTCACAATAAAACATTTTGAATTTTTTAGGATACTATTAAAACTACTTTATACCACTGACGCAATAACCTTAAAAGGCCTGTATTTCCCTATTACAGATATTGTATAAGCAGCTCTTGAGGTCAAAATAAGCCTGCTGCATACTGTCTGCATCTAATTATAAAGCATTTTATTGTCTGAAAAATCAGGAAGTCCGTGTTAGCATGCTAGTTGTTGTTAGCTTTACTGTCATGGCAAACTCAGAACTCAGAAAGGACAGTGAGGAATAACTTTGGACCACTGCAAATGGTTTAAAATGAACTAGTTCTGTTTTTCAATTTTTTTAAGACCGTAAAAATCATGGTACAATATATAAAAGTCTTGATCTGACCCTCTGAAGACCTCCAGATGCAGACGTGCACAGATGCTTTGACCCTTACTTCTCTCATCAAAGAGAAGTAAGTTCTTGTCTGAGCTTTGAGAGAAGAACACAACCTAAATATGCAGGTTTGTGTGTTAAACATGTGTGAATGAAACAAAACACAACTCCAGGTATGTTTTTGATGAAGAAGCAACATTATAATACAGATCAGAAAATAATGCAATATGGGCCCTTTAAACTTTTTTTTTAACTTTGTATATTTTCATGAGATAAGCAGGGGACTCCACCTGGCCAAGTTACATGCCAGATCTGTGGAGAGGCGGCCCCCCTCACAGTATGCATAAAAACACCTGTTGAATAAATGCAATAGTTGGAGTTCTTGTCTGGGTAAATGACACGATTTGAAAAAAGTTTACAAAGACGAGTGGGTCTGGAACCGTATCCTGTCTCCACGATTTGAGCAGATGAGCGGAGCACCTTTTCTCTCCTCTCTGACTCTTTCTCTCACCTCACCCCTTTCTCTCTCTTCATCTCTCTCTTCATCTCTCTCCCACTCTCCTCTCCTCTCTTCTTTGCTCTCTCACATCTCTTCTTTCTCTCTCTCCCTCTGCCTGTCTTTCCCGTCCCTTCCTCTTTCATCTATACCCCATCTGCCCCTTATCGCTCCATCCTGTCCTCTCTTCTCTCTCTCTACTCCCCCTTCCTCCCTCGCCTCTCTCAGCTCCTCCCTCTCCTCCCTCTCTCCTCCCTGTATAGAGTGATGAGTTCACCTCTAGTGAAGGTGACCACAGGCTGAGTGCCTTAGCTCAGTGGGGACCCCCTCTGGCACAGTGAAGTATTGCAGCTGGCACCACTGACATTGTGGATGGTGAAAGTGACCCTTAAAGAGGGGGTATTGTGAAAAATCAATAGCTTTCTACAATGTTTTAACATTTTTCCCTCACCAGAAACATCCCTGAAGAGGTTTGAGATGCATGCATGTTTGAGTATTTTAGTGATCTCTCCCTGGCCCTATTCGAACCCTCCTTATGGTTAACTGTAAGATTCTGTGTAATGCTCAGCCCACAAGCCCATACATGCAAGCCCATACAAAAGCATGATAATAAACTGTACTCAGCAGCTTCGCAAACCTAATGCGATGTAGTTTCATTAGCGGGACACACGTTGCGATAGTGCTCTGAATGGGGAGTAACTTAGCGTGGAGAGCAAAGGGAGGGGGGGACTCAGAGGGACTCAAAAAGAAAAGTGAACCTTATTAAACATGTTCATACATTGTTTTCAGTGAGTATAGCATTATCAAAACCATAAAAGCTAACATTATATAAATATGTTATGTGTTAGCAGTTAATACCCCATAGAAGTAAAATACCCCCTTTAATGATGAGTGAGGAGATTCTGGTATTGTGTTTTCTTAGTTAACAACAAAATTACATCCAGAATCGTATAGTTCTCGTGAGATGCATGAAAACGAGGTGCATTTGGTATTGCCTACAGGTGCAATCTCTGCTGTCTGTCAGGAGGAGGGACCCTACCAACCCATGATACTAGCTGGTAGAAGTTTAGTAATATGTTAAAAAGTTGTTAAAGTTGGCCCTTGTTTTGCGCGCTGTGTGTCAGAGGGAGTCACTGGTTGCAATGTGAGTTCACAAAAATTAGCTTGAATTTAAAGCGCACGTGTCCCGTCTCAAATAATTATAATTTTTTGTTCAAATAATTGTGACACAATACATTTGATTGGGTTTTCTTTTCCCCCTCGTATTCCTCTGACCCCTCTCTCTGCCCTGTGTTGCAGGATGTACCCCATAAAGGAGGTCCCGGTGGAGGCAGAGGCGCTCACAGACTGGCTGTACCAGAGGTTTGTGGAGAAGGAGCAGCTCCTGGAGCACTTCTACAACACAGGTAATTGCACATATTGCAGTGCACCATTTACCCCTGATTATTGGTGCAATTATGGCTAAACACTATGACAAAAACATTTTCTTGCATCCCATGTTGCTATTCTAATTTTACCATTATTTATTTCTCTGTGATTGGTTAAAGCCACCTGTCACTCATATATTGGAGGCTGGCCATGGAAGTATAAGATCTGAAGATGAACCAAAGTTAATGCATTAGTTTCAATAACTCATTTAGCGCATGGGTCCATAAATCTTTTTTTTTCTTCCGCATTTCTCCGGAATACTTGTTCAGTGCAACCCAGCGTGTGATGACAGAAACATGTACCAGTTCTGACCAATCAAAGGGATGCAGCTAGCGCGCGCTCAGAGCGGGGCTGGGCTAAACTTACAAAACAAATACATATACCGGTAGTGAAAATGGAGAAAAATCTGCCCTTTGTGAAAGCTGTCGATGTCCTGTCAGCCGACAACATTGTGCTCTATGGGAGAATTCTTTCTGGGCCCAGCGGGTGCAGAGCGGCTGCTAATTGAACTTGCATCCGGACGGAGGGGGATTGTTTTCTCCAGTTCTTATTATAGATCCATGAGGCTGGCCAATAAGAAGAGAGGGTGTGAGTGTTATTAAACAGAAGCACTGAATGATCATAGTACTCTCTCATAGACTGACACCATGGCACAGCTTAGATCACCAGTCCATAATACTGCTTCTCAGCTTTATCCTCTGCTCTCTCCTACAGGCCTGTTCCCTCCCTCCTCCGGCCAAAAGGAGGCAGTGTCACGTCAGATGACCTTGGACCCGGTGTGGCTGTGTGCGATTCAGTCGTTTGCGTTTGCGTCGGGGTACATGTGGTTCAGCGCGCTCCAGTATCTGTACTGCTGCGTGTTTTGAACGTCTCCACCGGACCACCGCCCAGCCCCAGCATCTTAGCCCGGCTCCTCCCCCTGCGGGTGAATGTACATTTGACCAACCGGGAAAAGCAGACACTGGGATCGCTCTCCTCATCTCGTCCACCGCATAGGCTCAGGATGCTCTCTTTGGTTTTAGCCCATAGTTACAGACTGTCGTGTAACTGTAGTTCTGTAAGGGTCCTGTAGGGGTCAGGTTTTTACGAGGAGCTCCATCCTAACTCCTGTTCCTCCATTGCACTAAGGATCAACGATACTGCCCTGCTCCTCCACATTTCAATCTTTGTGTTTTCCTTTTGGTGGCCATTTTTATTTCGGAATCATGTTTACATTGGCTCCCTCCACGAAAGGGAAAAACGACAACCATGCACTGACCATTCGAGATTTCTCTTTTGGACTTGTTTGAACACAAAAGATTTTTCAGCAAATAATTACATCGCTTCATGATCGCCATTTGAGAGATGGCAGAGACTCTACCCATAGATTTACAAATATTTAAGCCATATGCTTAGTGTGTCAGGACAGTGAAAATATAACTTTTTTATATAGGAACACATTGGACATAGTGGGGCTTGTTCTAGGTGTCATTACTGTACATTTACAGCATAACCTGCCTAATGAGTGCGAGTGGCGTGTGCGGCCATTTTAGTTCCGTTTTAATGTCCCATGTTCTAATGCTCTGTTAAGTGTTGTACAGAAAAAAATACGAGGACGTTTTTTGATTTTGTTTTTTTTTTCATTGTTAAAATGAACTTGGTCCTTGTCATTATGTTTTAGCTGATTGTGAATGTTTTCTGAGGACAACCATAGGACCTCTCCCTTCTTTAACTAGTGTTATCCCGATTATGGACTGAAATCTGCCTTGCTTGGGTCACTGTGAAAAGCCCAGTTGCAAATCCCGATACTATTCTAGCTAGGGCTGGGTACTGTTTAAAGGTATCAGTACAATACAGAAAAAAGTTAAAGTGCATATGACAGGTTTTCATGTTTTTCTAATTCTGACTTGGTTTGGTGGGATAGTACCTGTGGTAATCATTTATCATAGTTTTACATCATTTAAGTTGTCAGAATGTTGAGGATAAAAGTACAAAAATACAGGAAGTAGCGGTGAGTTTTAAAATGGAAAACCTCTATATATGTCATGAACACAGAAAACTCCATTCAAAATGCTGCTAAATTTTTTTGTCAGTTTAAACCTCCATTTAATAAAATAAAGATGTTGGTCCAATCATAACTATTGTGTAATTTTACCCCTTGTTAGCATATCTGCTGTCCAACCAGGAAGTAAAATTCTAAGGTTCACCAAAAAAACTAAATCTAGAAAAAACTAAGAAAGGTACTGGAACAATACTAATAAATATTATAATGATACTTAACATTTTCTTAAGAATCTTGACATTTCTACCCGATACTGATACTTGGCCTTATTGTACTCGCTGATAAGAATACCAGTCCGATACCACACAGTGTGAAGAAGACTATCAAAACGAAACGAAAATCTACAAGAATAAATGAGATTTTGAGGACTATCCGATACTGGTCAAATATTAGTCAAATGTATAATGGCCTTGATAATGAGTTGTGCTGATTTAAACACTTTTATTTTTCTACGTAGTCACTTTCTACCACAGAGCGTGGATAAAAACAGCAGTGAGGCCTGTAAAAAGACACTCAGAACATGTGGCTAATTATGCAGAGTAAACAAAGTCTGTGTTAGTGCTGTTGTTGGGCTGTACTCTCTGTAGTTATTTCACCAAGTTCAGCGTTCACAGCAAAGGCTAAATGAAGGTATCAAAGAGGTACAAATGGCTTTTGTGTTATTATGAGCGTGTTTTAAATGTCTGTAGAGCCTCCATAGTCTGCATTCAACCTGCTCTGAGTGTTAGCATTAGCCATAGACCTCAATAGCGACACTGCTCGCATCTATGGGTCCTCATTCTGGAAAATAGAGTGGTATGGGATCGGTGATTTGGTCTGAGTACTCGCCAATGCCGATACCTGAAAAAATGTGTGTTACCAGAATATCGGTATCAGAGAAACCCTAATATTAACTATGTTTTAGTGAAATGAGTACTCTAACCTGTCATGTGCATTTTAAGGTTCTACTGATACTGGAACACAAATGGTACCAAAAAAAGCATTGCAAAAAGTCACTAGGCACGAATGACAAAAATTGTATTTTTTTACTCAAATTGCATTCAGTGGAATTTATGAACATTTAAAATTCTTATTTGTTTAGATAATGATTTATTCTGAAAGGATATCAGATACTGTACTGAAAACCAGGTATTGTTCAAGTATGGATACCCAAAAAAGTGAAGAGTACCCAGCCCTAGTGCCATTATAGGAAAGGTAAATACAAGTGTGTATTTTTATGGAAAGGTCCAAATTCTGCCAAACTGACATTATATTTTCGCATGTTTTTGTGTAATTTTTGTCTTCAAAAACTCTTATCTGTTGCGATTACAAATTGAAGTACTTGGCCAGATTTACTCTAAACGTTAAAAAATGCTTATAACTTTTCTGATAGCAACTCAGAAGTGTTCCTTAGTGTTTTTACGGACTCTTCTGATCAGCGCATACATTGTCCCTCCCTCTGCCGCTAACCAAATGGAACGCTAGAAACTATTATTTTTAAAGTTAACACCTAAACCACGGCCACAACCATTTCAAATAGAGCTGCTAAACTGGGCAGTGGCTGGGGGACTAAAGAAAAGAATGAGGGGGGGGGAGGGGGGGGGCTGGAGGACTAAAGAAAAGGTGAGAGGAGGGGGTGGGGTCTAGAGGCATAAGGAACAATGTGATTGGTCTCCATACTTCAAACTCCGCCCCTGCAGCCAAGTGTTTGTAATCAGAAACACCTGGCTGTAATCAGGGCAGTCTTGCGTGATGTTACCTAGTACTTAAGGCGCTTTGGTGGATTTAGTGTTTAGTTCCACTTTAAGTCTGGTTAAGACTGCGTCACTCCTCAGTCCAACAGCGCCCTCTGCTTGGTTGACAGTAAAAAAAAAAAAAAACAGAACAGTGCATAATATAGGAAGTTTATTACTAGCTAATCAATAATGCTAATTTTGCCACTCAAAATTCTAAATTGGTTTTATTTCTTTTTGCTGCCCTCTGGTGTCTGGAGGTGGTACATTTTCCACTCTCAAAATCTTAAAAGTGCTGTGCCCCCTGTTGGTTTAAACACAGCACTGCAGCCTTTTTCATACTTTCTTGTTCATTGTAAAACTACAGCAAAGTTTGTATTTTATGTTTTCATTTTCTTTTTTAACAAATCAAATGTAAGATTGTTCATAAAACTAAAATTTGATTGGAACATGTTTACAAAAATGGACAATCATTGGGTTAAAAACACTCAGTTCCATTATTGTATTGTTTAAAATATACAAATATGCAATCAGTTATTTAAAATTGTCTTGCGGTATCTAACCAGTTGACACCTTGTATGAAATGATCAAACCAGAGAACTTAACACAACTGGGCTTTTTCACTGTGAGGGAAACCTGAGCAGACTGAAACTATATGATAGAAATTTGAGTTTTGTCAAATTGGTGTAACTACGGCAACAAGGCCAACCTGATATTGGTAGGGCATCTGTACCAGCCACTCAGACTACCCTCAGCTTTGGAAGTGACACAAATGACGCCATGTTTGTTTGTTTTTTTTCCTTCTTTTGAACCAGAATTGTTCCCATTGTCCTAGAGGAAGACTTGGGAATCACCATAGGAGTCTGAACCATTCTCAAAATCTAGAGCTGTCTGTAAGTTTGCGTTTCCTTGGATTCTAGCGCCATTTTCAACACCCAGAAATCTGTGCTGGAATAAAAACCTCTGAAAGATCCCAAATTCTGTTTTTGTTTTGTTTGTGTTGCCACAGTAACACTGGGAGGACACACACAGTCCACTCAGAGAGATCGAGCGGGAGTATAACCCACAACCTCCTTACTGAGAGGAGGAGACAGGATGACAACTCTGCCACAATAAGACAAGGAGGACATGTGCTGTGTGCTCCCTTTGCATAAGGAGGTTGTGGGTTGGACTCCGGGCAAATTCCTGGAGTGCAGTAACATTAGCTCCTGTGTAACCTCACCTGTCTGCAGCTCACTGCCTTGTGTTTAAGTGTCTGAACACGGCTCCAGTTACTCCTGCTCTCACCATATGTCCTCACAACACCTCAGACTTCTACTCCTACTTTAGCAGAAGTACTGTAAAAGTACAGATACCGGAGCAAAAAAATACTCAAGTAGATTTTTTAATGGGATATTTTTACTTAAGTAAAAGTATTAAAGTACCACTTTAAAAATGTACTTGAAGAGTAAAAAGTATTTTGTGCAGTCAACAGAAACTATTTAATCGATCATTTTTATATAGCTGTTTTTATTTGTATATTTTTATTTGCTACGAACGTGTTAAAAATAAACCACTCAGGCTTTTCAGCAGGTTTGAAACAATAATAAAAAATACTTTTCAGTCCAGTTAAAAAAATGTAGTGGAGTAGAAAGTACAGATACCTTTCCTCAAATGTAGTGAAGTAAAAGTAAAAAGAATCCACTTTAAAATGTACTTGAGTACAAATTTTAGGTATCTGTACTTTACTTAAGTACAGTACTTTAAGTACAGTACTCCAGTGTGAATAAGTCTAAAATGACTTGAGCTTTATGTCGACAATATGAAATGATTTGAACATTTGTTTCTTACAGCTCCTTCAGACATGATTTAGTTTGTCTCATTTTTGTCTATGTCCTTTGAAAATACCAGATTTTGTGCATTACTTAATGTGTTGTCTTTCAAATTACATTAATTTCAAATTATGAATCAGATGTTACGTCCCAACAGTTACTCTTTAAGTTACTCTTACTTGAGTAGTACTTTTTCCAAATAGTTTTTTTTTACTCTTACTTGAGTAATTTCTCGGACCACTACTTTGTACTTCTACCTAAGTAATATTATTTTTAAGTAACTTTACTTTTACTTGATTACTATATTTGGCTACTCTACCAACTCTGCATTAGGTTTGGTACAAAATGATCATTGCATTTCCTGAAGAAAAATATATAATACAGTTTTTGTGCAGTTCTGCTGCAGTTTTTGTGTACAGCCTATAAAAAGGGAGAGGAACAATGGTCTGAGATGGTCCAACACGTTTGACTCATAAATCTCTTTGTCGGGGCTTACAATAGTTTGCGTTCTCGAATTCAATGATGTCATAATTTCAGATGTTGTGCAGGGGTCTTTATAATTCTATGGGAGATTAACTTCTTTTGAAAGAAATCTCCAAATTTACGATCCACAAATGTTGAACCTTCTTATTATTTGTTCGGGACTGCCTCCACAAACTTCATCATCATCATTCGTCATATCAATCTCATTTCTGAAGCCACTGGGAAAAATGTAATCTGATAGAGAAGATTCATGTTTCATGTGGATAGGTCCAGTAATTACAGAGATATTAACCATAAACCAGGTCAACACATCTGTAATCTGACCTTTTTAATAGATTCTTTTTTCAGACCGACAAGTCCAGGAAAACGATGAACAGAACCAGAAAAAACAAAATGAAACAGAAAAGAAGAGTATAGCCATGGTTACCGTACATTGGGGATATAACAGAGAGAGTTCAGAGGGCAATGAACAAACACCGAAGCACAAATCTAATGTCATATATGAAATACCCTGCATGTCTTTCAATAAAAGATACATCAGGGAAACAGGGAGGGCGTTCAGTACATGGAAAACGAAAGATAGGACAGAATGTGAGAAGGAAACAGTGATGGAGTGCACACGAACAACAAAACACAAAGCAGAACTGGACTGCAACTCAAATCGGCCATTTCTGACCACTGCAAAAGAGGGAACCACATTATGGACTGGGACAGAGCAAACATCATTGGGACAGAGGATGACAAACACCGTCGCTGGATTAATGATGGAGTACAGAAAGATGTCCATGGGACTATAAACCGGGATGAGGGGGCGTTTTTACTCTCACACATCTGGGACACTGTCCTGAAGAAGTCGGACTGCAGATGGCGCTGTCGTCCTGCCCCCACCAGCAGGAAAACCTGTTTAAATCACCTGACCGGACATGTCACAGCAACATTACGTGACCACTCTGAGGAAGAGCGCTAGTGAGCAGTCAAAACTGTCAGGTATGAAAACAAACTAAACCTTTGTCTGACTTTTCTGAGAATCATTGTTACACTGAAATGTCTTTCCATTGTTGAGTGGTTGTCTTATTACTAAAAGGTCGGAAGTTTGCTTCACATTGCCCAAAAACATGACAGGGGATACACCTTCAGTAGGGCCTCTCTCTGCCTCCTCTGGCCCCGGGCCCCTGTAGTCTCAGTGGGGGTATTTGCATGTCTGTCCCCTGTGCTTCTCCCATCGTTTCACACCTTCAGCACCACCTCTGGCTCAGATCATAGACTGTTTAAAGAATATACATACACAGCCTATGGCTCAGACGTACACCTCAGAGGAGACCCTGACCTTTGAAAAGACAGACTGACAGCACCTCCCTGTGTCCTGGAGGGGAAAGCGCAGGCAGGAGGCACACAGCCAAAGATCAGCTCCATATGCATGAACATGAATTGTGCTCACATGCTAATACAAGGGTCACCAATAAAGGTCCGTGAAAGTCCTTTCTGTACCTTATTCAGACTACATTTACTGGTGGTAAGTTACTATTGTAGCCACAGCTGTCCTGGGGTAGACTGACAGTAGCGAGGCTGCCAATCTGCACCCTCAGCTCCTCCCACCACCAAAATCTACAAAGGATTTTGATTATGTTGATCTTACTTCAGTTATAGCCTAACTACATTCACTTGACACAATTTTCTCAGTGGGAAAAATAGCTGACATTATACATTTATTTAAAGCAGACCTACCCTGCAAAATGGACTTTTCAGAACTTTTAACCATGTTATAGTTGTTTCCCCTCACCATTTACTCACCCAAAGTTGTATTTGGAGTGATTCGTGCATGTTTGAGCAATTTAATTGCTTATTTTTAAGATGCCATTTTGCCAATCAAGTTCTGTTTTCACCTCCACGGTACACGCCCACTGCTCTGAACTTACTTTTTTCTCCAATTGTATTTTCTTAATCGGTGATATGCGTATGATTCTGCAGCATTGTGTAGTCATTTTGGTTCTGCTTGCTAGTGTGATGTGGAGCTGGCCATCGGAGTCGCCAACAGCATGTGGCACTTTGTTGGGATGACGGACTTTAAAATGCTTTCAAATTTTCACATTTACATGTGAAACTTCATAATAATTGACAAGAATGGCACTTCATAAGTGCAAACTGTAAAATTATATGATATTTAATATTTACAACATCCTATTGTAGTATGTGAATCACAACACATTCTTGTGATCAAACTGTTAATGTAACTCCTAATGTAACATGTAACATGTCACAGTTACTGTGATATTTGACTCACTGACAACACAGCTGCTTACTGTGAAAATCAAGAGTTTCAACTGTCTGGACAAACTGCATTATCTGAAGAACACCACTGTGCCTGAATCCAACAAAGATTAAGGCAGTGTCTGTTAGCTATCTTAGACTATTGGAGACTGTGAGTCCACAGTTCAAGCTGTGTGTTGCATTTTAAACAAATAGCAATGTTGATCAAAACCGTAGGGTACTTGAGCCCAGCTGGGTGAGGAAGATGTTGTGGTACACTCTGCTGTCCTATGGACTATAAAACTCTATAAAACAGATCTCTCTCTCTCTCTCTCTCTC
>JACM01013323.1:0-12177 GCA_000787095.1 Periophthalmodon schlosseri
AGAAGTGGTAGTAGTAGTAGTACTAGTCTGTGTGTGGTTATGGCAGTAATAGAATAAACTTGGGTAATAATTACATATTCTTCATCTAAAAGTTATAGTAGCACAACATTTAAAGCACCACCATGTAACTTTTCAGCTACAGTAAAAGCCTGTATATGGTTTTTTTTTTTTTTCCTTTTCATTTTGGATGTTTTTATTGCTTGCACCTCCACAAACCTGACTCTTATCTGGCCTGAAGGAGGGTCTCCACCTGTTTGTCGCCACCGAAACGATTCCTTTGGCTGTAATGTTCCACAGTACGACGTAAAACTCGCCATCTTTTGTTTCTGTTTCCATGGAATCAGGCCGTGACAGTGACACGGTGTTGCTTTAAAGTATTTGTAAACATAGTATATTTTTTACTGTTGGTCCTCCTACACATTTATATTGACGTTCTATTTTCATTGCAGTACAGTTTGCCCTTTAAATTCTTTATATGCAGTACATTCCAAAGCTACTTCCACCGTAAAGCCGTATCTGATCTGCGGAATGAAGACACCAGACCGGCAGCTCTTGTTGACCGGGAGACGTCCAAACGCCAACATCTCCGCTGTCTGTTTCCATCTCAACAATCTGACACAACGCGAGGACTGTGTCGGCTCCGGGGGGCGATCGGCGGCGTCTGCGCCCCACAAAAGGCCCATTCTGCGGGTGTGGGCCGTGAAGACGCGGCCCTCCACCTCCACACGGGCTCTGCATTCCTGGTTTTGTGCAGACGGCAGGGACACGGTAAAAGTTGCGCTGGGGCGGAGTGTGCGAGGATGGGTTGACGGCTTTGGTAATTGTATGAGGCCACGGACCGTATTTGTCGTGGTCCACATCGTCCTGAGAAGTGCTTTTTACTGCACGTTTAAAAACCTCCATTTTAACCCCGGTCTATAACCACCGTCTTAGTGTGAGACAGAGCTCAGATTAAAGTTCCGAGACTAAACCAAGGTGTGGTGGGACTTAAAACTGGAACTTTTTGAGTGCTTTATGGTTTTGACAACGGGCCTCATTCATGAAGGTTTTCTTAAAATATGTTCGTAACTTCCACTTTAAGAAGATGCTGAGAGAACTCCAGATTCACGACGCGTTCTTGAGCAGACAGGTTTCTTCTTAAATGAGAGATGCGTCTAATTCTCCAACATCCAGCTACGAACACCACCACACTCATTTACATTTCATTTACATAAAAATGTATATGTATTTATTAAGAAACGCCCTCTGAACTTCTATATATGGCCAATACGGGCCTGGCGTTATGACCCGTGAAAGTGCGAGGGAGAGAGCGATACGCCTCCTGCTGTGGTCCTCCTCTGTGAGTTTATGGATTAAACGACGGTGTGGAGCAGCGAGGACGATGGATGGAGGAGACGAGGCTTCAAAACTCGCGTCTCTGTCACAGTCTTTACTGAAGGTGAGAGCGGATTCACCGTGAGTTTTGGAGCAGAGTTCATTCACTTTTTCCTCTTCTCCTCTTCCTCTCCGCACAAACACTGGGCTCGTGCAGGTACATGTGCAGGTACATGAACAACCGCCTCCTCCAACTGGGATAAAGTCCCAGTCGAACCGTGGGTGCGGCTCTTTTGCGCTCACACTGGACTTTAGGGGCTATCCGTGTTTGGGCACAGTTCGATTGGGCCAGTGTGAGCGCCCCCTACGGCTGTCACAGCAGAACAACAGCCTGTATAAAGTCTGTGAGCCCTCATATCATTGTATCACATAGTAATATTAAGAATATAAGAAATAATTTAAGAAAATATATAACTTACAATTCTGTAGGAATTAGACTTTTTGTTTGCATTATCAGAGTAATAATTTTCTACGACTGCTGAATTTTTGTGCTTACGTGTGCTCCCCTCTGTTTGTTCGCCCCAGAAGAACATTTTCAGTTAAGACTTTTTGTGAATGCCAAAAATGTTTGTCAGTACAAATTTGTTCAGAAGAACGTTCATGAATAAGGCCCGACGTGTCTGCAGCCCTCCGCTTTGTTTCCATAGACTTGATGATGTTTGGACACATGTGGTGGGCCCTAGGGTTCGCTCTATCACAACAACAATCTGCAGATTAATCTCCATTATAAATAAATCTTTAGAATGATGTAATCTGAAACACACTGCAATAGAGCTCTTTGTTTTAACTGTAGTTAGTGAACTTCAAATGGGTCTGAAGGAAACATAAACAAAGGCTTGTGTATGTTTGGCTCTTTGAGATATACCACTTTATACCACAAATATAATGTATGGAAATCCTCTCCTGAGTTTCCATGAGTTGTGCTCTGTCACTTCGCACTGAACACTTGGATGAGCCGTGTGTCAGGCACCTCTTGAATTATGGTCAAAACCGTGTTACTAAAAGTGTAATTCTGTGTCATCTGTAGAAATAGTCACTACTGTGTTCTCTCACACGCACACGAGGCTAAAGGCCCCGGCCAAACATTTCTATTTCTGTCACGGCCAGAAGTGACGCGACCTTCACCACCCACTGACCCATAAACCTGCACTCTGCACTAACGCTGCTGCTGCTGAGGTTACGCTCGTGTTAAACAGGTGCTGCACATTACGGAAGGCTCAGTAAAACGAGGAAGACCTGGGGGCGCAGAAGCAGGTGGCAAAACAATCTAACAAACCGGAGCTATGAGTTTTTGCTGTTGTTTTTTAGTATTGACGTCATCAACGGCCTTTTTTGAGCTGGTTCTGTCAATAGAGTGAACTTAGTAATTATCCTTTGAACAATATAGTACTTCATGTAAAACTGCGTACGTTTCCATTGACTGTACACACTTACTATAACAGCATTAAGTATTGTTGGGTTTCTTATTAACTTGTGGACATAAAATCCTGAACTTTGGGCATTTCGTGTGGAGTTCGCATGTTCTCTCCGCGTCTGGACTAACCAATTTTCATTTAAACAAGCACGGATTTGACTAATTCTCAAAATAGGAACAAAAATATTGGCAAACGAAACAGTGGTCCCACAATTCCTCTATAAGGTATATGCCAAACCAAATCATCCAAGCATGAAGAGTTTCCAGTTTAAACCGGTAAACGTGATATCTTCATGATGGTCACTGTTCAATTGCAGATTATAAATGTAGAAAAACAGTTTTAAAGGGTAGAAACAGTATGATGCTATATACTGTATATGTTTGGGGAGACAGTAGCTCAGTTGGTAGAGCGGTTGTCCACTGATCCAAAGGTTGGTGGTGCGATTCTAGCTCCTACAGATGAATGCTGTTGTTGTGTCCTTGAGAAGACACTTGCAACCCAACAACCCACCTCGCCCCCAGTGTCTGCGTGCACTGGTGTATGAATGTGTGTGTGAATGGGTGAGTGGTTCCTTGATGTAAATCGCTTTGAGTGTTTAAGAGGTGGAAAAAAAACGACCATTTATAGAATAAGAAAATAGAAATTTGACTAATTCTCATAATAGGAACCAAAATATGGCTCCAGACAGATCTTTCCAACGGTTCCCAATATAAACAGGTAAATGTAATACTTTCATTTTAGATCCTGGAGCGCAGTAACACTGTTGATGCTATACTATACTACTGGGGTAGATTTTTCAGCATATACCCCATATAGACCCTTTTGCCCTCTGCAGTGGTCAACAGTTGAATACAGAGTGGAATGCTACTTAACATCTCGTAGGCACTGCTAATGGGCCATGAAACAACAGCTGCCTCATTAATCTTTAACTCAAGCAAAGGTGACCAAAGCACAGACGCGAGGACAGAGCCTTTCTTTGTCTCCGCTCACTCCGAGATGATTACGGATTGGCTAAACAAGCAGCGGTTTCAAATCTAATTGTGATCCAGATTGAGCTAAATAAGTGAGTTTAAGCTAGCTCGATGTTCCATTATTGACCACACAGCACACGGCAGAGACCGGATTTAAGTCAATAGTGTTAAATACGCCAAGCAGGTAGAAGCAGGTAGAGTTATAATGTGTAGACCAGTATAAATGGACAATATATAATCTACATACAAGAAAATCAAAATAGTATATTGAGCATATTGTCAATAATAAGAAAACTGTTGAACCCACAGACTGTATAAAGAAGTGGACTAAGCGGGCGTGACGTCACCCACAGCGTTCGGCTCCGGTCAAATGAAGCTCGTCGAGAGCAGTTATAGCGGCGAATCTGGAGCCGACTTTCATATTAGGAACTCCGACCGCGAGTATCATAGCAACCAAAGAGCCAATCCGGAGCGACGCTGTCAATCAAACCTGTTGCTAAAGCTACCAGGAGTGACCTCGGGGAAAGATGGCGCCTGATTCGTCTGTGTAGCGGCTTCCCTCGGAAAACCTCGAAGCCGCGGTGAGAGCCAGAGCGGGTCCTGGGTTCGTAGCTTTGTGACGCGCTGGTAGTTTATTGTGCACAAATCCGCTGAGATCCGACATGCGTTTTGTGGCGATTTATTTAGCGAACACACACACACACAGGGCGGAGCAGCGCAGCAGAGAGAATGGACATGGATGGATATAACAGGCTATGGTAAGATAAGTAAATGGAGGTGAAACTGCCAGAGAAAATGGCGGTGGAACTGGCGGTCAACAAAAAATTACGGCCCTGACTCTCAACACCTGTGCCCGAGGTGACGGTTTTTCAATGTAAAGTGAACTGGAGCCAGAGTCAACGGAGCCGGAAGGTTAGCCATGTCCATTTATATGTACAGTCTATGCTTTTGGCCAGACTTTTGTGAACCAGAAATCCATTTTTGTCATTTTTCCTCACACACGTATTAATTTTTTCGTCTTTCCAAATAACGCAGTTGCGGCTAGCGGGTTAGCTACGTCCATTTATACATTTACAGTCTATGGTTGAACCGCAGTCCCATTTGATTTATCTAATTACCACTATTTCCACTACTATCTGGTGCTCTCTATATATTTTCTGGGTTCAAAACTTCATTTTGATCACTTGGACTCTGGAGGTTGGTGGTTCAGTTCCCCTAGTTGCGTACTGACAATGTGCCCTGCATGAATGGATGAAGATGTGAATGTGTGTTTCGAGCTTGGTGGTTGGAAAAGCCACCTCCAGCCAGTGTCGTCACGGTAACAAAGTTTTAACTGTGACATATGTAGCTACAGAATTAGCACAGGTTTTTCTTTTGATCACATTGTACTTTGCCATGAAATATCCAAAAGGTAAATGCACAAATGTTGAACCTCATCATTACTATTAGTGACTAGAAGCAATTTAGCATTTTAACAATATTAACTTTAGCGGCCCCCATCTGTATTAAATATTATTGGCCTAAAGAATGTTGTGACGTCATCTGACAGGAGCCGTTGGGGGCTGCGGTGGAGCCATCTCCTGATCTTGAGCTAGGTTTGGTCAGGACTACCATAGCTGGAGGATTTTACCTGTTGTAGAACTTGTAAAACTTGCAGAATCCCCAGCTCACTAAATAATAATATTGATGATAACACTGAAGAGATAAGATATTGTTTAAAGGTCTTATATTACGTTAAGTTGACTCTTGAGAACTTTAAGTCATGTTATAATGTTGTTACCTCCTCAAAAACAGACCTGGAGTTGTGTTTTGTTTCATTCACATGTTTGAGTAACACTTTATTATTCGTCTGTCTACATCTCCAAAGATCAAAATGCTCTGTTCCACCTTGTGACGTCATGAGGCGGTAGTTTTCAAGTTATTAGCTTCTTTTACCTTTAGTTCAGTAGAGATTGGAAATTCCAGGGCTGAAATCATCCAAATGATTCTAGCGAAGGTGTGTGGAGTTTAAAAATATATTGTATTACCACATGACATCACAAGGTGGAACAGAGTGTTTTCAGTTTGAGAGAAGAACTCAGCCTAAATATGGGGTTTGTGTGTGAAACATGTGTGAATGAAACAAAACACAACTCCAGGTCTGTTTGCGACGAGGAAACAACATCAGAACATAGCTCAGAAAACAGTGTATTATGGGGCTTTAACTGCAGCGACAGGACTACCTCTTGTACTCACAGGTCTGACGAGCCTTGGCCTTGCGTGAGCTCTTCGTGGACTCACACCACACGGTGAGGCCGTCCTCCAGGAGCCGGAGGTGTCTGCTCTTCTGCCACCGCGACGACCGCACCTTCACCATGTTACAGCCCTGCATCATCCACTGCACGTCGGCGTTGTCCACCAGACCTGAGCACAAACACGAGACAGGAACACGGGATTTGGTGGTGTAGTCCATAGTGAAAGCAGCACTTTAAGGTCTTAATTAAGCCATAATTAAAATAAACAGGTCATTTTACTCTTGAAAGTGACATCATTTAAGTTAAACCACAGACTGTATAAAAAAGTGGACTGAATGAGCACGATGTCACCCACGGCGTTCGGGTCCAGCCAAATGAACCTCATCGACGCTAGCAGTTATAATGGCGCATTTGGAGCTGAGTTCCATATTTAGGATTCCAACTGCGAGTATCATATTTAAGACCAAAATGACGAGTCTGACAGCAGCAGTTACAGAGAGAGGGGCCACAGTTTTTCAATAGAAAGTGAATTGGAGCCAGAGTCGATGGAGAGGGAAGTGCGCTCATGATCACTTCTTATTTGGAATGCGACGGCTAGCGGGTTAGCTACGTCCATTTATATAAACAGTCTATGAGTTAAGCACATGGTTAATAGGTGCTTGTGTTTGATATGTAGAATTTTTGCATTAAAGGTGAACTATGTAACTTTTTATGATGAGGGTCTGCCACCTGCTTGTCTCCATGGAGATATAATTGCTTTCCCTGGAATGTTCGACCGGCTAGGGGTTAGCTACGTCCATTTATATATACAGTCTATGAGTTAAGCACATGGTTAATAGGTGCTTGTGTTTGATATGTAGAATTTTTGCATTAAAGGTGAACTATGTAACTTTTTATGATGAGGGTCTGCCACCTGCTTGTCTCCATGGAGATATAATTGCTTTCCCTGGAATGTTCTACAGTATGGCAGAAAAGAAATCTATCTCTATGGAGACAAGCATTACATTGCCAAGTTACGCTCAGATCTGTGGAGAGGTGACTCCACCCACAGTAAGAACACATGTTTTCTAAGGATTTTTACCTACAATAAAAACACCTTTACTGTAATCAAATCAATGCAAGGTAGATATAGTTTAATGCCACACTGGGGAACATTCTGTAAAGTAATAACATTTCCATGAAGACAAGCAGGTGGAAGTTGCCTGGGATCCAGAACAAACACTTCTTCAATACTTTACAAAGATGTGAGTCTGGTCACTGGTGAATCTCCCCATTTTCAAATGGGAGTGACTGACAGGTGGATTAGCCAATCAGAGACACGCATGGAACGTCAATATTGGAAAAAATAAAGGAAAAAAAATATATCACAGGAGGCTGAGAAACATGGCGGATTTCTGCAGAATCAACGAGCGAAGCCTAAACTCTGTTAATCTGAGGTGAGAGAAATTCGATTTTATTGTAAATCAGAGCTGACCAATGAGCTTCGTTTCACGTGTCACTGAAAAAAACAGATCTGTTTGGACGATCACGTTTGACAGGGCCCGAGATGCAACAAAGGACGTGGAGACCAGACTGATATCGATCTGTATAAAAAACACAGAGAGAGAGACAAGTCTGAAAAAGGTGGAAAACCATCCCACAAAATGTTCCATAGTGCACCTTTAAAACATAACACCTCACAGTCCTTGCAATGTTTTTTTGTTTTTTTGTTTTTTTTTGTACCAGTAAACTTCATATGGCATTCACTGATCATTAGCTGCAAACTCCCATTTACCGTTGAGTGTCTATGTCTAGCCAGTGTTCATTGACGTCACTGCTGGTTTTACGGAAATACATCACTGGAAAAACAACTGGATTCTGAGAAAAACCTGGGCGATAGCTGCAGTTACACAACAATCTGTCACTTCAACATTACCGGTGAATGTGTTGGAGCCTGCACCTGACAATCTCCATTCTTCATGCAGTGGGAGTTGCATTTACAATGACTAATGGCTAATCATAATTCATGTTTATACTCCTACCTCCCATCAACAAACAGAGCTCTCTCCGGCCATCTACACACTTACTATATAACTACATTTGTGTGTTTTCTTCAAGCCTAAAACCTGATGTGATACTACGCACATCTGTGTGTCTCTAGGGAAAAAAAAAACGCAAGCCACAAGCAGAATTTAAAGCGGACATATTACGCTATTTTCTGATCTGTTCTAATGTCGTTTCCTCGTCACAAACAGACCTGGAGTTGTGTTTTGTTTCATTCACGCATGTTTAACACACAAACCCTGCGTATTCGAGCTCAGGTCTTCTCTCAAACTGAAAACACTCTGTTCCACCTTGTGATGTCATCTGGTGATACAGAAAGCGCTTCACTTTGTTTTTAAACTCCGCACACCTTCACTAGAATCATTTGGATAATTTCAGACCTGGAATTGCCAATCTCTGCTGAACTAAAGGTAAAAGGAGATGTTAACTTGAAAACTACCGCTTCATGACATCACAAGGTGGAACAGAGCATTTTGAGCTTTAGAAATTTAGACAGACTAATAATAAAGTGTTACTCAAACATGCGTGAATGAATCAAAACACAACTCCAGGTCTGTTTTTTGAGGAGGTAACACCATTAGAAACATGGCTTAACCTCACAAGAATCAATATAATAATTTCTTTCGTGTTGTTGAACTGTGTGAAGCGTCTTCGCGTGTCATGAAAAGCGCTATACAAGTGTCGTGTATTAAAATCACTCACTGAAACACAGCCTGGCCAGTCGTGTTCATTCATTTGGCATGGAGTGAAACTACTCGAATCCTTCACATAGTCACAGTTTTATTCAGTCTTGTCAACATTACCAAAAGTCCAATGCGTAGAAAAGGACTGGCTGGTCTCTTGGGTAAAATAAGAGCTGCTTAAATACACCCTGAAATAACAAAGGAAGCCCGGTTAATTAGGGCGCGTTAGGACGAGACAAAGCAAACGTGAAGTTAAAAATAAACAGACAAAAAGTAGTGGTGGGACAGTTGTGCAAAAGAACTCATGATTCTCGTCCACTAACACACAACGACTGATTTGAACAGGATCTCTAAAAGGAATGACATGAGAAAACACGGAACGTCATGATTCTAATGTCCCGAATCACAGCACACGATTTTTACTTCTTATTAAAGATACACCGGTACCGATACTGGCATAGAATATCGGCACAGATCGTAGACTGTACGGCGTTCGGCTCCAGTCAAATGAAGCTCATCGAGGCCGGAGCAGTTATAGGGGTGAATTCGGATCCGAGTTCTGTATTTGGAATTCCGACCGCGAGTATCATAGCAACCAAAGAGCCAATCCGGAGCGAGGCTGTTGAAGGTAACGCCCCTTCCTTAGCGGCGCTGTCAATCAAACCTCTTACTAAGGCTAGCGGGAGTGACCTTGGGGAAAGAAGGCGCCTGATTTGTCAGTTATTAACTTTCATATCTTGATTTAGGGACAAAATACACGAGTCTGACAGCAGCAGTTACAGAGAGAGGGGCGACGGCTTTTGAATAGAAAGTGAATCAGAGCCAGAGTCGACGGAGCCGGAACCGCGCCCGTGATCACTTCCTATTTGGAAACAATCGAGGTTAGCTATGCCCATTTATATATACAGTCTAAGGCGACAATACTGAAAAAATATCTTGGTTGGGCCTTTAATTGGATGTAATAAGACTATTAACAAGCTTTTTTTTGGCTTAGAACGTCTCATAATGTTTGACTTTGAAGGATACATACACAACAGTTGCATAACACTATCTCTTGTTTCATAAGTTAACCATGTTTTATGGAAATAAGAGCCATTCTCCGTTCCAACACTGGTATCAGTTGATATCGAGTATCGGCAATACTTAAAGTCAAAGTATCGAAACAGAAAGAGTTGGATCGGTGCATCTCCCTGTTATAATGGAAAATGGACCGTGCGAGTCATACTGCAAAGTCAGAACTGCATTATATCAACATATTTAATATCAAAATCATAATCCACATCACACACATTCAGTAGTAAACCAGGACAAAACTAGGTCTGTTCACACTTGTTTTTGGTTTGGTTCAGTCCGAAATAATAAAGACATCGTTTGCTCCTGCTTTGGTCTTGTCTTGGTCTAGTCCAGGTTTAGTTCCTGGTTCAATCTTAAAGGGCCAGCACAGGTTTTTTTCACATGTTTGAGCTACATTTGTCTTACCCCAGTACAGTATTGTACAAGCAGCTCTTAAGATCCATTATGTTTTATTGCCCGATGTTGTGAGCGTTACTGCGACGACCAAACTCTGCTCTGTCGTCTGAAAGTAGTGAAAAAGCGCTTACAAACTAAAACACTCGGAATTCATGAGGTAAAAATAACTTTGGACCACAGCAAACAAGCTTAAAATGATCTAGTTCTGTTTTCCACATTTGTGAGACGGTAAAAATCAGGTACAGTTCAATACTGAGCTAATTTGGAAGTGGTGTTTGTGCGAGTGTGGACGCACAATACGACTAAACCAGGTCATGACCAGCACTAGATAAGGACTAAACCAGGATTAGACCCCAGTACATACAGTATATAGCAAAAGGGATTAAGTTATGCTTCATTTCACAACATAAAGAACCACCCGACCAAAGCAGAGACAGAGGGAGACTGGAGCTTACATAAGGAGTCACATCTCTTCAGACTTTAGTGTTAAACATGGGTTAAATCCTCATGACCCCATCACATGACCCCATCACATGACCCCATCACATGACCCCATTGCATGACCCCATCACATGACAAACAGTTAAGGGTCATCCGTGCTTCTTTGATTTCTTTAAAAATCTTTAAATCCTATCAGGACAACTACGAGCTTCCAGTTCCCACATAACGCAACTTACGTAATTACGGTTGTTTTCTCACAATTATAAAGATACAATTTTGATAAATTACCAGATTGATGTTTGCAGAAACATTACACAGGGCTGTATTTGTATTTATATCTAAAAAAGATATAAACAGTTGAATGCTGTAATCCAAAGTGCGTCCTGCGTGTGACATGAAAATCACATATTTAAAAAGACAGTGACACAAAAACCAGAAGGAGCTCATCTGACATGTGTGCACCAGGGGGCGCTCTGGGGTTAAGGCGTTAAGATACGAGTCAAAAGAAGTAATTATTATATCGTTAGTTTTGTCAAATTCAGCTTTTCTGAAAATGTTTTAACATGCGCCAGTTCGATGTCCAGCGGCGTGACAGTTATATTTCCAAAGAAAAATACCATTCTAATTGTTAAAATGCTTCATATTGCGACATATTAAGTTATTTATTAGAATTCTGTAACATGGCAAATTTATGGTGAGTGTCATGTCAAATGTCCACAGTTAAAAGAGCTGCATTAAAATGTTCCAGCGCTCGTGATATGGCTTCCTTACAACTGTTGCAGAACTGATTTGTTTTTGAAAATACTTTTGTGTTTTGCTCCAAAGGCAAATCACACAACAAGACAAAAAAAAAAAGAGTTACACCCCAAACGTCAAGGACCCGTTTACTGATTGGTTTAAAGAAGGACTGGGCCATTCCAGATGCAGTTATTGGGTTTGATAAAGAAAATATATTGGCTACAGGATCAATTTAGAGTTAGGCCAGTGATATAAAGCTGCACTACGTAACTTTTCTGATAGACAAACTGCTACCTCCTTGTCTCCTCCTTTGCCTAGAATGTTCCACAGTAGAGCTATCTGCATGGAGACAAGCAGATGGACTGGGCCGAGTTAGCGTTTAGATCTGTGGAGAGGCGAAGCCGCTCGTAGTAACAATGCATGTTTTCAAGTTATTTTTAGCAATATAAACACCTATAATTGGATAAATGCAGAACAGGTTAAATGCCATATACTGTGGAACTGTCTAGGCAACGCAATAACTACAAGAAGTATTACATAATGCTCCTTTAAAGTCATTTTACTATTTACGATGTCAGTTTGAACATTGGCACATTTCAACTTAAAACCCTTTTGTACCAGTCCCAAACTTGGAAAACTGTGGAGGATAGTGTGAAAATCTATCCACATCTCATCACTTTAAACCAGTATAAGTGAGGAATTGGGAAACTCGCGTCCTTTGTCTGCCAATATAGAGGCTCCAAATCCCAAAACACCCACCTCCCTCCCTCCCCCTCTCCTGCCTCCTGCCTCCTGCCTCCCCCTGATC
>KN476129.1:0-20361 GCA_000787095.1 Periophthalmodon schlosseri
CTTCTGTCTTGTTATTTCAATCAGTATATCTTGTTATCAAAATGTCTTGGGTTATAATCTTGTATTTAAAAATGCTTAAAATGTATGTTTGTCTGGCTTTAAATAAATAAAGAGAAAAAAGAAATGAATAGATAAGCAGGTAACAGTAGGTAGATAACAGTAACACGTACTATCTGTATTTTTAAATATAATTGTATCTTAACTACAACATCATAAATGTTCAAATATTAACTAGCATAAAAATACTTGCCCATAACAGCTTTTTTATTTTGTATGTAGATTACTAATACTAGCTGTAGCGATTATTGTACTAACATGATTTTAAAGTTAAATTAATCATCAGTCACAGTGTCAAATAATGCTAAAAGAAGTACATTTTATTTTTGTTCTTATTAGTACATAATCATTTTAGAGGCATAAGACTTCTTAAGCAAAGAACTACCCAGAACAATCATATTTACAACAGAAATGGGTTGTTGAAATGTACAAAAAACATAAACAAAAACATAACCACTCAGAGTGCACAGTCTGCAATGAAATGTGAACAACAACAACATATAGTGTGGTTCCCAGGTCGGACAATCTAGTGCAGGGTGAAATAAAATTATGACACTTACAGGTTGTGATAGCAGGTTGCCACATCAGTAATGTCCTTCTCTATATGTTTAGAAATCTACCAAGAAAAACTATGGCTTTAACTACTCTCAGATAGCGGCAGTGGGGAAACAAGTGCCCTCCCAAACTTACATTAAAGCTAAAGGATGCAGCACTACATAGCAGTGTTGTGCCCTTCACTAACTTGAAAGTTTAGAAGCAGACTTTATGGTCCTGGACAGCTGCTGTAGATGCAGAGAGCGCCCCCTGCATGCCATAAAAGACCTCCCTGAGGAGTGACCGGGCACAAGCAGACAGAGACCAGCAGCCATCACCCCACTGCGACCCAAATGAGACCACCTCAACTACAGGAACCTAGGAATGTTAGTTTTAGTCCATAGAGGGACATGACATGGGCCTAAAACAATGTCGCCATTTGACAGACTCAGCCTTTAGGCAGGAAAATGATATAAAATAGCAGCTGTATAAGTTTAGCTTAGTACATCTGAGTATGTTATAATGTATCCACAGATTTCACAAATATACAAGTATAAAAAATGAAAACAAAAACCAAAAAGGCAGTGACAAGCTGACTCTGTAAGCAGACCAATGCTAAGTGAATAATCACAAATTTAATGACGTCTGGGCTGGCAGTAGACTATGTTAAAAAGCCCTTAGTGAGATGCTACATTTTGTTGTTGGAAGTCTTACAAAAGTTAAAGGGAAAGTGATAGCTTCAGTGCCACCCTTTTATGATAAATATGCATTGAAGAATATTGTTGGACCCACACAGACCCCACAGGCTGGTCACTTGAAGTGCTTTAAAGACACTGATGTACATTCTTACTCATAATACTCATATGGAAAGTAAATAATTACCACAGTTCAATTAAGTCAGAAAGTATCACTAATGCTTGGCTACTTTTATATATTTGCTAGAACCTGGTTAACATTTCGACCAAGTTTGAAGGCCTAAATAAATAAAATCAGGTGGATATTCTCTTTCAATTAACTGGCCTAAATAAATGTTATGGAAGCCATGTTTGCTGAGAAATGTAGTCAGTCTGTATCAAAGGAGTTTATGCACATTTGAATTGTTACCAGGACAGAAAGATAGTGTTCCACCTAAAATGTTTAAAAATAAAAACATAATAAATAAAAATAAATGAATTCCCTTCAACATTTTATTTTTTCTTTCTACTTGTAAATGTTAGTTTCAGGAAAACATTCCTAAGTCTTTGAAATGAAAGACTTAAGTTTCTTCATATATTTTTTATAATAAAAAACAAGTCCATCTGTGACAGAATTACTTCATTAATTGCCTGTTACTTTACCAGGCAACTTTACCAGGCAACACGCTTTTCCCTTTACGTTTTTCTCTGCAATCACCATTAGCAGATGGTCCTCACAATACAGTCAATCCAAATCCAATGAAAATCTTGGAAACAGGCTGACACATATAAACACGGACGGGCCAGAAGCCAATCACACATTTTAGCCAGTGTCCTTTTTACACAGGAGCTGAGGGGCTTCATGCAAACACTTGCATCTTCCCATTGGCCTCTGGGAGTTGGGAAATTTGGGTTTGAGCAGCACCAGCGACCGCCGGACTGGGGGTAGAATCTGACCAATCAGAAACACACTGAGGAGAGGGGCTGGACCAGGGCTCGGGGGACTCAGGGGAGGGGGTCAGGTAGGGATGCTCACTGGGCAAACGGAGGTAATGCTTGGGCGTTGTATCCAGTGCAGAAGTGTAGCTATGTTGAGAGGGAGGGGTGGGATAGTCCTCTGTCCCTGCAGTACTCGCACTGGGCTGTGGGGGCAGTGGCTGTGGGGTCTGTGCTATTGGAGTGGACGTTTGTGCCGGCTGAGTCTGTGGCTGCTGTTGTGCAGGCGGCTGAGACATCTGCTGCGCCTGCTGTTGAAAGAAGGAGGGGGCAGGCTGAGAGCTCTGGGGTGTGGGGGGTGTGGATGTGGTCAGACTGATCAGCTGCTGCTGGTGCTCTGCGATAGAGGGCAGTTTGACTGGACTGATGGAGGGAGCGGCACTGACCGGTGTGGGCTGGAGCATGGAGCTGCGGTACATCTGCTGGTGGAGCATCATGTTCTGTTGCTGCAGTGCAGGGCTCTGCGCGTGCATGCCCGCCTGACTGCTATGGACCAGATTCACAACCTGCTGACCACATTGAGAGGACGGAGGCATCCGACTGTGCCAGTCAAAGGGCACACTGACCGGGCTGACCATGCCCATGTTGAGCCCCATCTGACCTGAACTCAGCACAAAGCCATGGTTAACATCAGAGGGCATGGACACACGGCCCTGCAGAGACATGCCTCCAGTCCCCAGATCATTGAGCTGTGCCAGAGATACCGCAAAGGGGCCAGCTCCGTCCATTAGGCTACTGTGCACCATCGGGGTGGTTGGAACAGACATAGACGAGTGGAAGAGGCCTGGAGAAGGCATAGCCACTGGTGATGTGGGGTTGGTGATGTAGCCAGCGTTGCTTGTTCCTCCATGGGGCGAGTCCAGAGAGTCAACAGGGGACAGAGTGACTGAGCTCTCCAGTAAGGCGCTCTGCATGTCTAAGGTTAACTTCTTATTGCGTGCTTTGACAGACTCTTTCAGACTGCTATGTTGGCCTCCTAGACCTGAGCCCTTTGACCCAGGTCGGCGGTTCTTCTTTCCTTGAGGAGTGGTTTTCAGACTTGGGAGGAAGGCACTTGGAGGGCACATGAGAGGAGAGAGTGTGTGCGCCCCAGGCAGGTGGTGTCCAGCCCCTCCGTGGCCCTGAGGACTTCTCACTGTGTTGTACTCATCTAGAAGCTGCACTATGTCGTGGTGCATGCGCTCCTGTGCAATGTCCCGGGGTAATCTGTCCATGTGATCTGTGATTTCACGATTAGCAAAGTGAGCCAGGAGCACCTTCACAGCCTCACAGCTTCCCTCACGTGCAGCCAGGAATAGAGGGGTCTCCTCCTGAAAGGTAAAAGAGAGAAACAATGAGACCAGACTGAAATTGTACTAGCACAGTTAGTTATAATTACAGGGCTTACCTTGAGATCTTGCATATCTTTGTTTGCACCATTCTTCAGCAAAGCCACAGTGGCATCTACATTATTTACTGCTGCTGCCCAGTGAAGTGCAGATTTACCTAAAATATAGCATTTGTTTTAATGATCCACTTTATGTGAAAGTTTGTCATCTGTGTGTTAGAGAAGATTAGACATGCTTACCTAATTCATCGACTGCATTAACATCAGCATGGCATGTGATAAGTTCCTCTACCATACCCTCTACTGCTAACCTGGCAGCTAAGATGAGAGCAGTGGAGCCATCGTACATGCGAGAGTCCAGATCAGTAGCCCTGTTTCTAATTAAAATCTACAAGAATACAAACATTGTAAGTTATTTTGTAGGATACAGATGTTTAACTTATAATAGAGTCACATTAGGCAATTGAATATATTCTAGACAGTTTACCTGGAAGACCCCCTGTGCATCTGCAGCTACTGCCGCATGGAGAGGAGTCCGCCCAGTGTTGTCCTGTGCGTTGGCGTCTGCTCCAGCATCCAGGAGCCTCTTAGCAGCATCAGCGCGGGCGTAGCGAGCAGCCAGGTGCAGTGCTGTCTCGCCTGTGCGATCGGTTTGCGCAGCGAGGGATGCACCCTGATAGATGAGGTCGGAGATGATGTTTGCCGAACACTCCTCGTTTTCCTCTTCTTCTGCCACCTCTGACTCAAGGCCTCCTCCACAAAACGATGCCAACATCAGAGGGGTGAAGCCATCTAGTGACAATACAAAACAAGCTAAGTTCAGTCCTTGTTAAACAAGAATAGCAGAGATATAGCCATGAACATGAGCACACAATTTACTCACCTGGTCCTCGTACATTTACATCCATACAGTCACTTTCAAATTCTCCCTGAGGCGGAGTTAGGGCCATAGTTGGAGGCACACGGATGTCTGCAGCTGCAAGGTGGTGTTGGGTCCATTGTCTGCTGTCTACTGCATCTTCACTGTCTGAGAGCATACTTGGCTCCTCGACCTGACCAAAACAAGTCCCATGTCAGGTTTTCATGTTAAGCAGAAGTTGTTTATGAAGTTTCCAAGTAACTGACCTTAAGTCTTTTTGCTTCTGGGCAGTCTGAGTCCATCCACTGCTCACTGTGATCTCCAAGGAGAGATTCTTCTACTGTTTTGGGAATGTGTCTGTTTTTTTCATTTGAGAATAAAGAGACAAAATGAATATCTACTTGTTCACCAAATTATATGGTACATAAACTTTATGTTAACATGCGAAAACAACTTACTTCAATCCCAAGGCATCCTGGCCAACAGGTTCCCTCCGATTCTTGTTGCTGCTTGGCTCTTTCTTAAGGAAGAATCCTTCTGGGAACCACAGAGTGCTGTGTTCTCTCTTTCTACGGGCGATCAACATGCCGATGACCAGGATCACCAAGAGGAAGAGGGAGGCTGAACCAATCAGCATCAACTTGACCCACTGCGGTATAACATCAGTGGAAGACGTCTTTTTTACTGCAGAAATATGAAAATTTGTCATTTTCAGAGTCACACTACAGAAAGTGATGCAAAATGCACATTTTGTTACACACCGCTGACTTCTTTGAGAGGGTAAGGAAACGGGAGCATATCTGTAGCACTAAGTGCCCCTAAGTATTCTGCAGCACTATCAGCTGATTTGATACAGTCTTCATTTTCCTTTGGACACAGACGAATGTCTATTTCCAGGTACACAATCGAGCTACAGGAATAGAGAAAGCAGCAGATTAACTTTTTGAATTAGCATTTACAGGGGTATTTTATCTGAATACCTGACTCACCCAATGACTTCCTCCTGTGGTTGTAACTCTCGCTTGATGCGGGACTTCCATCGAGTGTAAGGACGAATCATGGCTTCACCATTGTCGTCCACTTGGAAGCGCAAAGTAGTGTGCAGAATGGCACTCAACTTTTGCAGGAAAGCTGTTTGTGTGCGCATGAGCTGCTCAGGTGGTAGAAGGACAATCAGGACCAATACACCGTCAGCTGTTTGTTCAGGCACTGTCTGTGCACAGTCCATGCCGTCCCAGCCACACTCCTCCATGTTGCAGCCCTGGTCACACTGGCCATCAGCGTAGTGGGCAATACAGTAAGACTCGTACAAGGGGCTAGAAAAAATATACAAAATGGTTAAGTCACTTTTCTCAAATCTCCTGGTAACAGAAAGCAAAAAAAACCCATTTGTAATATTGAACTTACTTGCACACTTTTTCCTTTCTGCAGTCAAAGTTGTCAAAAAGGCAGTCAGCGTTGTTGCAGAATTCATCACATTGGCTGTTGTTGAAAAGACGCCAGCAGCGAGGATCCGGACAGCGCGCCCAAGGGTTCACTCTGAGAGAGCAGTCCCCTCCATCCCACTGGCACGCATGGGAATTACACTCTTTATCACAGATGTCGTCAGTGGCTTTGCTGTGACAGTCAGTCAGAGGGCATGAAGGTACTGGGGGCTCGGCCACAGTGCTGACCTGCTCACAACGTTTCCCTTTAAACCCACTGCGGCACTGACAGTGAAAGTAGGGGAAACTGGTCTCCTCTGTGCACAGTCCATCGTTTTGGCAGGGCTTAGATGAGCAGCCTTCATTGGTGCGATGCTGACACTGAGGTCCCCCGTAACCTGACAAACATGTACAACGTGCTCCTCGTGTGGTCAGGGCACAGCTTCCTCCATTGTAGCAAGACAGCTCCCGACAAGACATGCTTCTCTCACAGTTAGGACCAGTGTAACCCTGCACATTGAATTATCACACTTAGAACACTATTATAAGATGTAATAGCACAAAATGTAAAGAGTATCCAATTTACTAGCTTACTCACCAGTTGACAAGTGCATGTGTATCCTAATGCAGAGCTGCCTGATACAGAACAAGCCCCTCCATTTTGACAAGGGTGTGACTCACACACACTAAATCGGTTCTGACATCTCCGACCTAAAGACAACAAAGTGTATTTAGTTTGATCGCACATTTACAGATAATTGGACAGCAACTTCATAACGTTTGTGGTCTCATCTACCTGTGTATCCTGGCTTGCAGACACAAAGGTAGTCATTGGGTAGTTGGATGCAGTCCAGACTGTTGGAGGGACTGCAGGGATTGGAGAGACACTCATTTATGTCGCCCTCACACCTCTCTCCAGTGAATCCAGGGGGACAGTTACAGCGATAGCCCCCCACTCGGTCCACACAGGTGCCATTGTTCAAACACTTCGGAGGGGCATTGCGCAGCCTCAAGGGTGGGGCACAGTCATCTTCATTGATCTCACAGAGCACACCTGTGGAAAACGGGATTATTATAGTTTAGTGTACATGTATTTTGTTTTTTAAGATTAGATTTGCCTTAGATATAAAGGTTAATTTGTTTTTTGATATGCTTACCTAATGTCCCAGGAGGGCAGGAGCAAATGTAATGTCCCACCAGATCAATGCAGGTGCCTCCGTTCTGGCATGGATGAGATTGGCACTCATTGATCTCAATCTCACAGTTCTGTCCAGTGTAGCCTGGCATACACTACAATAACAACCACATAGACCAGTTAATTCATGTCACAAAATCACTTGGAATACTTTTGAAGTTCCGATACTATGGAAAACTTACATCACACTGGTACCCTCCCACATATCCCCTACAGGTGGCGCCATTGTGGCAGGGTTTGTCCTCACAGTGGTCCACTTGGCTTTCACAGTAACTGCCAGTGTAGTCAGCAGGACATTTACAGAAGTGAGAGATGCCTGTGTTGACGCAGTGACCACCATGGTGACAGAGTTCATCTGTTTGAATACCTAGAAAAAATGTATTTAGTTATTATCTTTTAGTTATAAAGACATAAGTTGACCACAAAAAGGTAAACAAAAAATACCTCTTTGGCGTGCTGCTGTCTCACAGGAGACCTTAGGGATGTCACAATAACGTCCAGACCAACCGCCTGTACAATCACAACTGAAGGTAGCATCTCTTTGTCGGCAGCGGCCTCCATTTTGACAGGGATTGGATCGTCTACACCAGTCGACTGGGGTCTAAGTGGAAAGAAAAGCGAAAGAATAACAGTTTTATTTGTATTTTTACAGCGAAGAATATAAAAAACAGCGTTTATCTTAAATGTATTTTAAAAATGTATTCATTTGTATTTGTACCTGGCAGCGGTTGCCAGTGTAGCCCTTGGGACAAGAGCAGCGGAAAGACTCGAGTGCGTCCTGGCATATGCCTCCGTTCAGACAGGGCTGGGAGTCGCACTCGTTCACCTCATACTGACAGTGAGAGCCAGTGAATCCAGAGCGGCAAGTGCAGGCGTAACCATTGATTTTGTCTGTGCATGTCCCTCCATTAAAGCATGAGCTATAAACCAGAACAAACAGATCAGTTGTATAATTGGCGACAGTTACATGTGAAAGGACTGAACAGGTGGAGAACAATAGTCAGTCCTACCTTTCCGTGCAGTCCGGGATGTTCGTTTCACAGTGGATGCCGGTAAAACCAGGCCTGCATGTGCAAGTATAAGAGTTAACGTAGTCTTTGCATGTGGCTCCGTTTTTGCAAGGAGAGCTTTGACATTCGTTGATCTCCAAGGCACAGCGAGGGCCTGTGAATCCTGGCAGGCAACTACAGTGATATGAATTCACCCCATCCGTGCAGGAACCTCCATTCAAACAGGGGTCTGATAGAGCAAAAGAAATTATGTTTACGGTTTTAGCAACTGTATATAATTTTTTCATGCATGACATAGTTTAGGACACTCACTCGGAGAACAGTCATTGATGTCTGTTTCACAGTTTGGCCCTGTGAAGCCACCTCTACATGAACACATGAAGCCACCAAGTGTATTTGTGCAAGTCCCACGGTTCTTACAAGGATTGCTAACGCACTCATTGATATCGTTGTTACACAGTTGGCCTATGAACAACACAGCATCAATAAAAAGGTACTTCCTTAACATAATGCAACATAATACATTCAACAACAAAATGGTAAACTTACCTTGCCATCCTTGCTGGCATTTACACTGATAGCCCAAGTAGTCAGCAGTATGGGTGCATACAGCATTATTGGCACAGGGGTTTGGAGAGCAAGGAGTGAGGACTTCAGCACAAGTAGGGCCACTGTAGGGGGGCTCGCAGATGCAGGTGAAACTGGCCACACCATCCACACAAGTCCCTTTGTTTAGACAAGGGCTGGACGCACACTCATTGATATTCACCTGGCAAAGATTACCTGTCAAAAGAAACAAATATGTTAAATATCCACTCCAAAGTGGATACAAAACAAATATGCTTCAGTGACACAAACATAATGATCTAAGATACCTCTAAAGCCTTGTCGACATTTGCAACTAAAACCATTGAGTTGATCAATGCAGGTACCGGCGTTCTGACAAGGACTAGGCAAACAATCGTTCCGGTCTAGATCGCAGTTCTTTCCCACCCACCCAGGTTCACAATCACATCGATAACTGAAAGAAAAAAAAAATATATATATATATAAGGTTATTGTTGGGTGCTGTTATACATTACAAATGTATTCACGTGTGTTAAAAAAGGTTTAATGTTTGAATGCTGATTAGTAATATGGGTTACACAACTGTCAGATCATTTGTTATGAAAAGTAAAATAATATTAAATAAATAATATAGCTTGCAAAGTGAAATGGTATGGAGACAGGGGGCAGTGCTGAGCTTGATCCTGACAGCCAAAAGGCCTAGGTAACAATTATTAGAAATTCTGAAGAAATAAACTGCATTTGAACAGCTCATTATTCCAAGCATACAACATTTACTATTTGTAGTGTTTTCTTACCCATTGATGTCATCCCTGCAGGTACCATGGACGCAAGGGCTACTTCCACACTCATCCACTTGCGAGTAACAGTATGGGGGTTTGAACCCTTCTGGGCATTGGCAGTGGAACCCATTCTCCTCATCCACACATGTGCCTCCATTTCTGCAGGGGCTGGATGCACACTCGTCTATTTCCACCTTGCATTTGGGACCTGGAAGTGGAAAAGTAAGTCATTTTTATACTACGGCTAGTTCAATTTTATTTTTCAGTAATAATTAGGGAGGTTGAGTGGTTCTTACCTGTAAAGCCAGGTTTGCAAACACAGTCGTAACGATTAATGCCATCTTTGCAAATCCCATAATCACACGGACTACTAGCACAGTCATCAAAGTTTATTTCACAGTTTGTGCCTGAAAATAATAACACAGTATTTACATTTCTTGTTTTTAGATGCTTACAGTGTTCTTAATACTTAATCTGAATGTGACTTACCTGAGGTCCCATGTTGACATTGGCACATGTACTTGTTGACCAGGTCCACACACTTGCCTCCGTTTTGACAGGGGTTGCTGTGGCACTCATTGAGCTGGTTCTCACAGCGATACCCAGTATAACCTGCGTCACAGTTGCAGGTGTAGCTGGCAATGCCATCGATGCATGTCCCATGATGGCAGGGGTCAGGTTGGCAGTTGTTAATGTTACTCTCACACAGTGTGCCTTCATAACCTATGAAAAAAATGTTGATGTGTTTTAAATTCCCATATGATTTATATTTTATTTGTCAAAATTACCAGAATATCGTATTTTCTCTTTTGTAGGTTGAACCTCCTGTGTCTGTCTCACACTTTTTCTCACTTTATAAAGCGTCTACAGTTTGGACCCTAATCACACTGGTTGCCCAGACAACAGTGTCTGAGCTAGACAGTGTTGGTTTGTGTAGCGTGTGTTTAGAGCAGTGCTGAGTTTGGCAAAGCACTAAAGAAGGGCCCTGCACAGGCCTCCCAGTCCTGCTTTTGTTCTGTGTGGTGGAGGGAACAATGGGCTGCACCACGTCAAACAGGAGCACTGCACTCAACAGAAGGGGCCCACAAACACAGGGAATACTAAGCAGCTGGCCACTGAAACAATGATGTCCCCCACTTCTCCAAATTAACAAGCTAAATATCATTGTAAAAATACATTTAAGTTCCACTGACAACCTCAAACTAAAATATTCTGAAGTTTAATTTTACAGAGACTTTAAAAAATGACCAAATATGAAGGAACACACATGGTAGCATAATGTGACAGGTTTGAGATGAACAGATGTAGGGGTGATGACCAATGGTCTTTTCAAAACAAATGCCTATGCTCAGTGACCCCATGATCCTGACATTCAGAGAAGAGGTGGGCCTCAAGTTACCAAGTTTACATGCCAGACATCCAGAGAAACTGCTGATTCAACAAACACTGGCATTTTAACAAAACCTTAACATATGTCACATATGCTTAGTTGTGTCTGCTCAGTAACTGAGAGAAAAGACCGAACGTACCTTCAGCACAGCGGCACTCAAAGCCATTGGGCCGGTCATAGCACTTGGCTCCATTCTGGCATGGTGTACTCGCACACTCATCGATGTCAATCTGACACATGGTGCCAGTGAAGCCTGGGACATGCAAACACAGAGGGGAGAGGTCAGAGGGCAGGTCCAGTAAAGGCGTCCAGCCTGGGGCAGAGGGCAGTGCTCGTTAAGGCCAGAGGTCTCTGGCCCGGTGACCGATGTCTGGTCATGTCGGACTGGTTAAAAATATGTTATGAATTCACTTGAAAAATACAGTCTGTGGCCTTGACAATTCACTACAGTGTCTTAATATCAACATGGCAACATTTGAGAAAGAGCCTTAAAATGTATATTATGATCACCAATAATAGTATAATAAATATGAATAAAACAGAAATGCTCTGTTCAAAAGGATGAGTCGTGGGCTGCAGAGAGTGGGGGCAAGAGGAGACGGTGGGATTGTTTTCTCTTTGGGAACCCCCACAATCTTCCTGCATCAGCTCCACAGACTGAATAGCGGGCTGGGGGTTTAAGGGGGTACGTCTGTCCCAGATGTAAATTGCGGAGTTGGAAAAGAATCTCATTAAATGACTGCTGTTCCCTTCAGTGGCGGGCAGGACGAGGGAGACTGCTGTCCTGTCCACATTCCACAGAGGAGGGAGCGGGTCACAATGGGGTCTTTGTTCTGGCAGCAGGACAGGCAGCTTTCGCGATCTGTCTTTTAAATAAGTGGGAGCTCTGAACAGTGGCAAGCCTAGAGTTTCCTCTTAAGGGCCATTTAAACTTTGACTTTTTATTCCATCAGGTACTGACATAAAGACAGATTTAGGCCAGGACAGGTAGAAAACTTACCTGGCTGACAGGTGCATGTGAAGCCATTAACCATGTCTCGACAGATGCCATCATTCACACATGGATTGCTCTCACAGTCATCTATGTCAACTTCACAGTATGTTCCCATGTATCCTGTAAGACATGTTTAAGTTTAGTTTATGTCTACAGACAGCAGAGAGTGTTTATGAAACTGAGTTTCTGAATGTCCATTCTGTATCACATCCTCTTTATGAACACCAAACCTTATTAAGTGATTTGTGTGAGAAGTCTAAAGCTGTGCTACTCTGGTATCTGTAAAACTCAGCCCTTGGCTTTGCCAGGGCTGATGATGAGAATGGTGAAGAGGAAGGACTTGTCTCTGGAAAGGCAGGGGGAGGGGCATGGGCTCTGGGAAAAAGCCTCTCTCCCTCTCTGTGTGTATGAGGGGTGCAAAGTTGAGCACAGAGGGCCCCTATTGTTCAGCTCGATTCCCACAACTCTACAACTCATTAGTATGCATAGCACACTCCTCCCCCTAACTGCTCTCCCTCTCGCACATCCAGTCCTATAGACCCGACTCACAACTCTTAATTTGTATAGTTCCCAAAACCCCAGGATGCATGTTGGACTGTGCGTGAGAGTTTCACTGTTTGTGTCTGAGACTAAAACTTTACTAAGGCCAGACTAATGTCCTGTCTGCTGCACCAGAGGTCTGATAGCAGAGAGGTGCACCAAGATGTTATGCAACAGTCTTCAAGGGTCTGCACTGTATTGTCCAATGACAAGGTCAAGTTTAACCATGCACTTGCTGATGGAGGAAATGTATATTATAAATAATGTACCTGGCATACAGATGCAGGTGAACTCTCCAATGCGATCCAGACAAGTTGCATCATTTTGGCAGGGCATAGAAAGACATTCATTAATATCTATTTCACAGCGAGGTCCCGTGTATCCACGGCCACACTGACACTGGAAAGAGCCTTCTGTGTTCACACATTTCCCAAAATGCTCACAGGGGTTTGCTCCTGCAATCAAAAAACACATTTAAATATCTTTTAAAATATCAAACATTATTGATTTTTTTTTATATTAAAATAGCACACATACCAATAGAACACTCATCCATGTCCTGGTTGCAGGCTCCTCCCACAAAGCCAGCGGGACAGGTGCAAATGGCTCGACCATTCAGAGGGTTAGTGTCACACACAGCACCTTCATTACATGGGTTACTGACACAAGCGTCGTCAAGGTGACAAAGCAAACCTGTGGGACAAAGCACCCATTAACAACTTCTCTTTCCTATATTTACATTACATTTACCACAAATAACTCCTCATACCGGTCTTTCCCACAGGGCACTCGCAGAAGAAGGAGGCCACGCGGTCATGGCAGGTGGCTCCATTGAAGCACACGGCTGTGGCGCAGTCGTCGATGTTCTCACTGCAGTCGTCTCCGGTCCAGCCGTTTACACACACACAGGTATGTCCTCCAATGATGTTGAAGCAGGTGCCACCATTGTGGCAGGCATTGGGCTGCATGAGACATTCATTTACGTCCTCCGCACAATATTGTCCTAACATAATGAAGAAGCATAAAGGCATTAGAACACTTATATTTACATTTGTTTTTAAGAAAATCTTCCAAACAACAGTATACCTGTCCATTCTGGTGAGCATTGACAGTTATAGGTGTTGACACCATCCACACATTTGCCCCCATTCATGCACTTATGGCCTGGGCAGTCGTCCACATTATTCTCACAGTTGTGTCCCTCAAAGCCTGAAAGAGAGAGAGAGAGAATGAGAGATGATGATAATGCACAGATACACTGGCTCTTGGAGCCTGAGGCCCCTTCCACTGCACGGACACAAACTTCCCACACTCGTGGAGGTGGACGTGGGCAGTGGAGTGTTCACAGGGTGTCTGACTGTTTACATGGTTTCATGATGGTTCCCACACAATGCCAGCAAATGTCATGGCTTCTCCCTGCTCCAGAGGCCACTGCTCCCAGCAGTGTTTGCTTGTTTTATAGTCTCTCTCAGTTTCAATGACTTCCTTTCTGGCAGGAGCCATTTCCTGTACGCTCCCCAGTGGAAACCAGAAAGCTCATAAATAAATTTTTCTGTTGTGAACAGAGCAGAGTGCAAAAGGACTGCTGTTTCAACTCTCCCACCCTCCACACTCCCATCCCCAGCTATTATTAGCACACAGGACCAGGGATTGAGAAGTAGAACTACTCACTACGTCATGAGCCTGGGGAGCCATTTCTTGGAATTAGGCAGTTTATATATTAATATGTAAATACATTTAACTATCATGATCCTATTAATAATGGAAAAAACACTTGACATGACAGCATGACAGAGTGGCTTACCTGGCAAACATGCACACTCATAGGAGAGGTCACTGGTTTGTCGACATGTGCCACCATTGAGGCACTGGGACGGGGAGCAGGGGATGATGGGTATTTCACATGTGCGTCCACTGTACCCAGGTGGGCATTGACAGCGGAATGACCCATGGGTGTTCATGCAGAGGCCTCCATTGAGGCAGGCACCAGGCTTCCTGCACTCATCTATATCATTGCGACAGTTCTTGCCTTGAAAGCCAGGTGGACAGGAACAGTTGTAGTGATTATTCCAATTAACACAGCGCGCCCCATTGGCACAGGGACTTGTGGCACAGGCATCTATTAGAGAACAGTCTTGGCCTACGGATGAAATGAGAAGTAGTTTGTCACGTTTCATTCTTTCTTCTTAAATAAAAGCTCAAAGGTAAAGATGTACCTCTGAAGCCTCTCTGGCACACACAGCTGTATTGTGCAATACCGTTGACCACTTGGCTCTTGCACGCTCCCCCATTGAGGCACTGAATCCGATGACAGGGATCCAGGAATTGACAAAGAGGGCCTATATATCCAGGTCGGCATCTAGATAAAACATAGACATAGAGTTTTGTAAGCCACTGTAATAATGGTAATATTACTGCAAGATAAACAATTGTTTAGAAATGCAGGACAAGTAACACCCATGCTGGTAAAGAATACTACACACTGACGTTGGTGCAAAGCTTTGTAAAACCTACTACTGTGTTAGGTTTGAATAAGATAATGACAATAATTGAAGACAAATATGTTTTGTTAAGACTCCCCAGTGAACATATAACTCAATTATCTCCATGTTAAACTCGAATTTGTGTCCAAAGATAACATATAGCCCCCCTTTGGGACATTTGTCTTCTCTTTGGAGGCTAATAAAATGCAGTAACTCTACACCCACTGTTGAGTCTTTGCTGTGGACTACCCCCCCTCAAACAGGTTGTTTAATGCTGATGACAGGTTGGTAATCTCTAAGTCCTGCCTTCAGGCTCTGTACTTTGTTTCACTGGAAAGGAGCCCTAGGCAGGATCAACAGTGAGCCTTCTGTTATTCATCACCAGGTATTATGCTTTGGTGACTTCTGGGCAATTATGTTGAATAGAGACATGTTTACTATACATTCATGTAAGTGCATTTTTACTTCCTTTTACTCCAGATAAAAAATAACAACATCTTTTTGGCAACTTGTCATAAAAGTGCACAACTACATACTATGCTATTTTTCTGGAGATGTCTCCATGGAGATGTAACTGCTTTGCATGAAATGTTCCACAATATGGCATTATACTGATGCACCTCCATGGAGACAACCAGGTGATGCCATCATGCCAAATTTCAGATCTTATCTGTGGAGATGCAAGCCTGCTCACAATAAGAATGCCTGTTTTCAAGGTATGTTTGAGCAATGAGATTTCATTGACCATTTATTAAATGCAATGTATATAAGTTGAATGGCATGTTCAAAGCAAAGCAATTACATTTCCATACAGAAAAATTACATAATGCACATTTAAATTGAATTTCACATATTTTTTGTGAAACATGACAGCCAATTTTCTACAGTTACCCACTCCAAACTCCCATGAAAAACATTTCCCCCTTCGCCTCCTCCCACATGGAGAGAGGTCAGATGTCAGAGGTGCCCGACTGATTGTGATGATAATGTCAGTGGATCCACAGGGAGGGGGAGGGGCCACTCGGCAGGAGAGACTGTGGGATTGGCCCAAGAGGACAACCCAGAGGAGGGGGGAGTGGTCTACTCAGCAAGAATGTCATGTCATATTTCCTGTAATGCCATGTCCACTGCCCTCTAGAATCCAGTTCAAATCCCCTACTTACTATACATTTTTCTTGTTTATTTCTTCCTTGTTTAACTGAAGTGCAATGAAAGTAATCTAAAATTGTGTGCACTTGGGCAGAACGATTTAGAGATTAGATTTGAAATGTATTTAATGGTATTTAATAGTAGGATGATGTACTTCAAAGTTAACATTTTAAACATGTCTAGGAGCATTAAGATTTTAGAGGAGACTGAAATATAAACTAATACAAAAATCCCATGCATTTCAGAACATGTTTATAGAATTAGCAGGTTTTATAGAATAGGTTGGGCTATTTTATTGTTTGCAATTGCTTGAATAATTTGCTAATTGTGACACTTCAGTATTTTGATTTAGTATAGCTTTATTTTTTAATGCCCCCTTGTGGAAATTTGTCCATTTGCCAGCAAGGAAATCTGTCTACTCTAGAGCAGTCTGTGAGCACCTTTCCTACAGTACCTGGCTTGTGACATGTGTGCAGCTATTTTCCGTTGCCCACTACTACTACTACTACTACTACTACTACATCCTACATAGATAGCGCTTGATGACTAACAAAGCAGTGCGGTCCATATCTGATAGCGTGTTATGATTTCTAGAGGTGTGTCCAGATAGGTTGACTGTAAATATGGAGGTGTTATGTGCATAGTGCACTGGTTGAAAGTGACTGATTCTCCTGACAAATAAAATGTTTTTGGCCTTCCAACCACAGCACTCATAGCTGAGAAAGCCCAAACACATTCTTTTGTCTAGACCTGACTCAGTGCCAGCGCTCTACTCCCATAACACACAAATCAGGCTGAGCTCGTATCAATGCAAAACATTGTGAGAAATGTTCTACTTTGTCTTCGTGCACCTGAGTATCCCTTATCAGGCTATTTACAACCTTGTGGATTCCTTTAGCTCTGGGAAAAGCAGACCAAGCCTTGCTAATGCTGTGTGCGTATGGCAGGTGCAGACGCTTGTTGCGCAACGGGCCCCTGATTCATACTTTGTGACTTATGACCTTTGAGGAAGAGGGGTAGTCATAGATGAGGCAAAGGTCTCTTAGGACACAGGAGGCATGCCTATAGCCGGTAATCTCCTGGTGTCAACACATATTAAGCCTTTGGACAGCTGCAACTTTTAAGAACCGTGCATCTGTCCACATCTGTCAGGGCAATGTCAAGTTGTCTTTGCTAGCTAGACATTAAGCCATCTTGGCCATTTTGGAAGACCACGGCCAAATATTCTCATTATTAGCAAATTCACATCAATCATAAATGAGATACGCATGCAATAGCAAAATCTGTTTACACACTTCTTCACAAGCGTTAAGAAAAATCAACACTGCAACTAATGATGCAAACACATGCAGCCACTACACACCCATAACACACTGTGAAGAAACTTACAACCAGCACCTGTGGTAAAATGCCAACTCCTATATCATCTGAGGAAATTGCAAAATAGGAAAAATAAATTCTTAAAATTGAAATTACAATTTGTTTTTGTTTTTTTTTAAACCCATGAAACCCAAATGAAACCTAATGCTAAATTTCCTGCTTTCTGGGTCATTGAAGCTGGGTAACCTGAGCCCATCTTCTTGTATACAATAGCAGCTACCCCGCCAGAGGTCATAGGCGAGCTCACCTGTGAACAAAGAGCCTGTAATCTGTGCCACGGTTCATATACCACGTCATGCTCTACAAAGCAACAAGTATAAAAGACTTCTCTAGTCTCCGAGGGTATTTCCTGGATAACTGGATAATAACAGAAACAACAGAAGTGGCTCTTCTCTGGCTTAAGGCAAGATTTAAACACCAACATAACAAAGCCCTGTCATTTTATATATTTGGTTTTAGACAACTTTTCGCAGTATATCTGTAAGTCAAACCATGTATTCTTTCTTTATTTTTTTCCTTTTAAAAATTCTCAAAGAGCTAGGTCCTCTCTTTCATTAAAGTCCATACTGACATCATATTGGCAACAGCAGGCCTTCAGCAGCCCCCCTCTCTCGTCCTCTCTGCCTCCTCTGCTTCAGCTCAGCTCGGCCAGGGCTTTCTCAGGAGAAAAAAGCCTGGGGGGTGGGGGAGCATTCTGTGGTCCAAATAAAGGAGCTAAAGTAGTCCGAACTCTTTTGTGTGATCTTGTTGGGCAGTGGGGGTGCTGCGAAGAGAGAGAGGGAGAGGGTGCGAGAGAGAAGAGGAGAGAGAGGGGAGGGGGTGCAGTGACCCAAACAAACAGCTTGTCTTTCAGCAGGCCTGAGCTTACATGGACCAACAGGCCTGGGTTGTAGCCTGGCAACAGTAACCCATGGTGAGAATGAGCCGGACTGAGGCAAAGGGTTTCGTAAGGACAGTTTGGGAAGTATCACTCCAATTTACAAAACAGCGGGGTGTGCAGGAGGGACATATGAAGACTTTAATCTATGACAAAATATATGTGGAAAAATATTTCTCATATTTGAAATAGCAAAGACATGTCCATGACCACATTGTTTTTTTTTTTATCTTCACTCAAGTTCAAAAACTCCACCCTGCCGACTAAATGTAACAAGATTTTTCACCGGAAGAGTTCCAAATCCAATAGTCAGTCTCAACAATAACATATTAACGACCATACTAACGACCTGATCAGTGAATTATATGTCAAAATATATTGGACTTGGGAGACAGAAAGAAGTAGAGAAGACAGGGAATGTGAATTATTTGAAATCTGGCCACTGCTCCCCATCTTAACATAAGGAAAAGTCTAGTCTTTCCTAAACCACGGCACATTCTGTAAAAACAATGTAAAATTGTTAAGTGTGGTTGAAGCGTCTGTGTAATCAAAGGGCCAGTGTATTTTGTTTGATGAAAAACCAAGCTCTTTTTTTCTCCATAAGCACAGAGAATATTGGAAAACGCAGCTCGCAGACATGACTTCAATCAGAGCCGCTTTAAAGTCTTCATCTCCTGGAGGCCGCGGAATGAGACTTCACAGAGGGGCTTATTTGTGGTTGGGGCAGAGAATATAACAAAATGGATGCCCCAAATTCCGACAAATAACCAAAAATGACACTGCAAACTGGTTCGTAGACCTAATACTGACTTGAAATGTTCACTTATGACAAAATTTAGAGCTAAATCAGGAGGGTTCCAATAGCCACTTAAGCTAGGCCAATAAGACAGGGACATGCGTAACAGACAGGTCAAAAGCCACCACTTCCTGTGATGGGGCCTGGGAACCACAGCTTCCAGTTCTCCCTAATGACCCAAAATAAGGGAACCAAAAACCAGCAACGTTTTTTTCCTACTAGTTGTCTGCATCTCACCAGAGACATTTTTCGTGATAGATGATGACATTACAATGGCTCCCTTTGCCTGTCAGAAGACTATGAAGTATATAGAAACATGAAAGCTCAACGTTGGCCAAGTCAATTTAAGAGCAAGTCAAACAAGTCAATCCAAACGTCATGTGCTGAATGACAGTGGGCTAACAGTATTGTTGAGGGGCATTCCTCACAGGGCTACCGGGGTGAAGGATGGGAGCTGTGGACAATAGTCAGCGCACTGGTGGGATAGCAGGAATCTTAGTAAGCATTCCTTTCTAATCCACCGTAAAGATGCCAAAGAAAACACTAGCCTCGAGGTGTAGCCTAAGCCAACAAAATAATCTGCCTCTCTTTGCTATTGTCTGATTAATACAATTGGCAAAAATGTTTATTTTCATTCCATTGCAAATATTTCTTTAGAATTACTAAAGCTACATTGGGGTGACTATAAACTTCCCTCTTTGTACCTGTTCAAGTTCCAGATCCATTGACAGAATTCCATCAGGAAAACCAATGCCAAAGAATCTCCCCTCACAAGGTTCCAGTTAGATCTTTGCAGCTACGTAAAGCATAAAGCGAATTACTAGTAAAACAGTTTATAATTATTCAAAAATAATAACTATTACTACTACTGCTACTACTATTTTAGTATTTAGCAAAGAGCAGTCTGACTACAACAACAGTCTACTCCTTATCAAAGTCAGAGATGGGCCATTTTATCAAGTCCTTTGAGGCAGGGAGGAACACACAACCCAAACATTACACATTTTCTGCTACTGAGGCCAAGGGCAGAGAATTTGTACTTCATAATGGAGCTGTTTCTTACACTATATCACATCTTTCATAGCCTTTTGCCTTTTGTCTTGAAAACCAGTGACTGAGATGCTTTCCACTGGTATGTGAGAGTGCAACATGTGTTAAAGGGAGCGAGCTACAGCCTTCATTCCTCCACTCGCTTGTCTCACACAGTATGGGGGCAGCAGACCACTCAATGGAAGCACCTGGCCCTATGCTTTCCCCTATTGTCCAGATCTGACTTCACTGGATTACCATCACAACATCCACCAGCTGTCCCGTGCTACACCCCCCA